>CM046476.1:10691102-10818602 GCA_025506415.1 Flaveria robusta | reverse complement strand
CAATGATAATGAAATACATGTGGACCCTGCTAAAGTTGAAGTATTAAAAAACTGGCCTGTTACAAAGATGCCAACTGAAATACTATAATTTCTTGGTTTGGCTGGTTATTACCGGTGCTTTCTTGAAGGATTTTCAAAGATCACTCAACCCCTTTCCGCCTTAAACCATAAGGGCATGATGTGCAAATGGGGTGAGAGTCAAGGTCAGCTTTCCAATAATTGAAACAGAAGCTTTGTAACGCACCAACACTCACTTTGCAAGAGGAAAGTGATTTCTTTGTGGTATACTATGATGAATCTATTCAGGACTTGGTTGTGTTCTCATGCAATGCAAAAAGGTTATAGCTTATGAATGAAGACAACTGAAGGTAAATGAGAAAAATTATACAGCCTATGACCTATAGTTGGATGCTGTGATGTTTGCCATGAATATCAGGAGACATTATTTGTATGCTACGAGATGCATCATATACAATGATCACAAGAGTCTTCAAGCATATCTGTGAGCAGATTGAGTTAAACATGAGGCAACAACGCTTGATTGAACTTCTGAACGATTATGATTGTGCTATTAAGAATCACCCGGGTAATGCAAATGTTGTGATAGATGCCTTAAGCAGAAAGGAATTACCTTTAGACAAATGCTATTATATACTAAACAGACACGTGCCAATGATAACATGATATATGTTATATCAAAATAGTTGGAGAACATTTAATTTATAACCTCCTTGGTCTAAGTTTGACTTAGAAAGATCAACTTGGTTCATTTCAACCTACTGTTCTATTGATTATTATTCAAACTTACTTATTCTCACTAGGTTATTGAAGATAAACCTTTTAGAAGTTATAAGAAACTCTTTTTAGATAATCAAGCTTTGGTTAACTACATTTTATTTTCATTGATTCAAACCCCTATTCTACATGTTTGAAAATCAAATTTATGGTTTCTAATCATTTTTGTTACTAATGACTATAACATATTATTGTAGGTTTTTATGAATGATATTAACATGTTTTCATCATTATTCCTAATTTTGAAACCTATGATTCATGTTTGATGTTGGTCAGTTCAAGTTCAGATCCAATCTATGTTTAACAATCACCTTATAATCAATACTACATGGGTAGATGATCGAAATAAGACTGCAATGAAAGGTTTAATCGATTTGGATGATGGATTGGAGGATGAAAATATGAACTCACACTAATCGCACACTTAGAAACACACACATTTACACACTAAACACAAGTTGAAAAGTATAAAATTTCAGTCATGTGTATACTATAAATAAGCAAGTGGATTTGAATTTTAAAAATTTGTAAGTGTTTTAAACTGAATGTGGATTTGAAATCTAAAATTTTCATAAAGGTTATTATATCACGTATTTAAGTACTACTCACCCCAATTACTAATGCGGGTGAACAAAGTACTTGTCCACATTTACTACTATTATCTACATTAGCTAATGCAAGTGAACACTTGTACATTATCTCTTTTTCGTATTAGTGAATATGGTGAATAGTGTTACGCCCTATAACTAATGCTCATTGTACTCATATTGTGTTCTGCATTAAATATTACTCGTATTAGTAGATGTGTATGACTACTTGCACTATACTTAATTGAGCATTATGCTTTGCATTCACTATTATCCGCATTAACCTTTGCTTAGCATTAACACTTGGAATTTTTCAAACTCAATGCTTGTGAAATTTGTTACCCGCATCGACAAAATTTCAATGCATTCGGTAATAAGGATGAATAAGTCTTATCCATATAAGAAGTTTGGTCATTCACATTTGGGTAAACACTATTACTCGCATTAACTTTATCAAATTTAATTTAACTACAAAACAAATGAGAATGAAATCAACACAACTATGTATGTTAACTGCAATTGGTATTTTCACTTTTTCACAATATCATTGACTTTACACATGAAATTATTTTTCCATTCATTAACCCCATTGGTTTGTTGCTTGTATTAACTTCACCTTCATTCACCAATACTAACCCGTATTGAATTTTGCCTTGACAAAATTCAATTGATAATTCTAATTTGATTGATTGTAAATGAAATGAGAGTGCATTGTAGCTGTGTTTGACTTTTCTTGACTTTGACTATGCTTTAGTTATCAGTTGTTAATTGGTTTGATTTTTTTATTGGCATTAAGCTCCCCATGTTCATAATTACAAACTTATCTGTGATTGTATTTGATACACCAAGCCTACAAGGGAGATTGTTTACAAATAGAGACTCAAGAGAACAAAATCAATTGATGTGAAAACTTAATACATGCAAAAATCTGGATCTAGGTAAGAACTTTGGGTTAGAGATGAAGCCGTACGAGAACTTTTAAAAATGCAAAAACTCTGAAGTCTTTACTTTTTTCGAGAAACTTTTGTAATTGGTATAACGAGTTCTTTTTGGATGTAATGTGTATTAGTTTTCACTACAGTCTATATGTAATTTCTAACGCAAACATTTTGTGTGAATACAATCAAGAAAACCTTCTTTACATGATTTGTTTTGCTAATAATATTTTGATTACTTTAATATTGATTAAACAATAAATAGCATTCATTCCACATTGTTATTCGTTTAATATTGAGTGATTGTGAGAAAATCCGGTCTTTTACATAAATTAAATAATTCAAATTTACATTTTTGTGATTCTTCATACAACAAAGAAAACATATATGTACATATATTGTGTGTGTGCATGGGATTGGGTGGAAGTTTGGATTATAAGTTTTAATTTATCTGTTCCATCTTTAATTTTATATATATATATATATATATATATATATATATATATATATATTATTCATTTAGGTTTACTAATCTTTATAAAACTAACTAATTCATTAATAAGATAATTATGTAATATTCTTATGCATGTGCATAGGTACAATGGAATTGGGGTTAGGGAGTTGTGTGATAATTTAAGATTTATATTAGTTATATATATTAGGTTATATTGTTTCATAACTAGTTAGTTTAGGAGTCAGGTTTATAAATATATATTTAAAAATATTATATTTATAGTTTTCTATAGTGTATATATATATATATAGAGAGAGAGAGAGAGCTAGGTACGAATGTTAACAATGGATCACTACGATAACCTATTAACTAATTCCTAGCCTTAGATCTCATACATCATAAATGATCCAATGGCTGTGATTTAATATGAATATTTAATTACTTGCACCTGGTTTCAATGGAGTTATAAGGGTATATCCATAATTTTCTCAATGTTATTAATTGCTCTTCTACATGGCAATGACATCGGCACTCTACACTCATCCATGTTGCTATAGTAACCGCCCATACCTAACTCGTATAATTTTGACGATTTCAAATTACATTTTTAATATCTTAGATCATAACACATGAGAAGTTGTTTACAACCATCATGTAACATCAATCTACATTATTGTGTACTAATTTTCATAAGTAATGTAACATAAATCATACAACGTTTATAAAATTAACAACGTCATCGTATATAAGGATCGGCTATAGTGTAGCAAAACACTACACCATTAAAATATATGTACACACCACAAATTTTACAATGAGGATGTAAATAATATTAAAGCATTCTTAGAAGATTCTTTTCAAATCTAGAGCTTAATACTTAGTACCTTTTCGAGTCTAATAAAGTAGGCTTGAATTAGAACCTATATACATACGAAACATAAAGTTGATAGATGTAGTTGGGTTATAAAAAGAGCCTTAGCTTATTATAGTAAAAACAGAAAAAATCAAATTCAACATGAAACAAAGAACATAACTTCTACCATTTCTGTAGTAATGTAGAATGTTCGTAACCCAATGTGACCCTTACAACTTCCGTCAAAAAACGATTACACCATACCACTTATAAAAAATATGACTCTTACAACATAACTGTAAAATAGTTGCATTACTATGGTATAGTTAAAACATAAGTATAGCATGGCTGCAGTATTGTAGTATGATCAAATTCTGATGCAAAACTTATAACTTCAATGAATAATGATTAATCCATACCAGATTCATACTTTTTGAATAAGAAAAAAAAAATCTAAATGCTAAACGAAAAACATAACTCTACATTACTACATAGTTGGTGCTACAAGCACATACACATGAAATTTGAGTACACCGTACCATATTAAAACTTATTAAAAAAACATAACTATACCCTACTAAGGATGACTTTACAACAAATTTGTTATTTAAAAATTAAAAGTAATGTAGTTGCAACATACCACATGAAAAACATTTTTTTAATATAAGACATTAGATGTAGGAAGGAGAGAAACTATCTCTCTTACAATATAACTCTAACAAGTTTACAATACTATAAAATGATTAAAAATACCATATTCAAAGTAAAAGTAGTTACACTTTGTACCATTTAACTTTTGAATAACATATTTACAAAATTGAAAAATAATTATAGAAACTTTAGACTTATTGTAGGGAAACATATAAAAATAAAAAATAAAAAACACAAACACCACAAGAGATCTGCATGAAAAGCACTTACATCAACACTATCCTCACACGATTGCTTTAATGCATAGGAGAGTTCCCGGTAAGTGTATCAAAGATATCATCATAGTCGCCTTCATGCTCGTCATGCTTAGTTGAAATGATGAAGAGTAAAATGATAGAAAAAGTTTCATGAGTTTCAAAAAAAAACAATAAAGATAGATATAAAGAATATGGAAACTCAAATAACAAGTATAATCATAGGGTGAAAAGTCTTGAAAAATGTCCTTACAAAAAGTACACGTAACATCATTACATCGATTGGTGGGTGATACACCAATTATACTCTTGAATGGGCATGAACCTTTTAGGTAACGCGGACAACTACAAACCACTAATTTGAGTTAACAAGTTATCACAATTCCTTTTTGCTAGTTATAGTTATTTTAAAAAGCATAACTATACCCGACTAAGGATGACTTTTCAAGCATTTTAAAAATACATATTCATTGAAGAATAATCACTAAATCATCATAACATTTGCATTATCATCACAATCAAATTCATACAGTTGTTAGAATGAAGTAAGCTTTTTCTAAATGTAATTGACAATAAGCAATTAGCCCATAAGGCTCATAAAATTCTTGAAGACTTGGTAACTAACATAACTAATAGTTAGAAACAAAGGAATCAAATCAAGAACCAAGTAGAATATGGTGTAGATGCTTCTTGATCCATCCTTGATGTTATTTAGCCTACAAAGCTTGCCCTTCAGCCTAACCTCCAAAATGACCATGTGGAACAATAGGTTTTAACCCAAAATCTTTGACACATAGAATGGAGAAACAAGGCTCTATATCTAGGCATTAAGTTTAGAGACACATTCGTGCATAGGAAGGTAGGGGCGCGTCTCTTACTAACTGTTGTTGAACTCTTAGTGCCATTAGGTTCGTACTCAGGTTATACCCTTTTAAATATTAAAGCTGACTTGGGGATGCAGCATGCCCGTTTTTATCTGAAATTTCACACAGCATAGGCTGTGCTTTAGCTCGTGGCAAGTTATAGTTGTCGAGAAAAAGGGCTAGCACAATTGTGTCACATAGAAGTGTGGTTGTGTTGATCAAGTGTCTTGCTAAGCAGATGTTATGCCTTAGATCATGTTATACCTTTTTCTTCGGAACACAAGCGGCATAAAAGTGCCTTCTATGCCCGGTCGTCCTTGCCTACTTTCTGTTTGCAAATCCCCATGAAATGCTCATTTTTACCACTACTTTTAGAATGATGCACAAACTTATAAATTGACATAATTGATGATTGTAAGTATCAATTTGATAGAATTGATACAGTGTGGTCATAAAACTAAGGGTTAATATGTTTTCTAAGGACCTGAACTCATACGCTTAAGCTTACGCTTAAGCTTTAAACATAGAAAATACTCTTCGGTGTATACGAGTACCACAAACACTCAGCCGATTACTTATGTATCAAGTACGCATACTAAGTACTACTTAGTAATCGGTAATGCCAATGGTACTCGGTGGGCTTTTGTATGGGTTTTCGTCTCGTATACGTATAAACTATTTTGTATAGAAAAGAAGATACTTTTTGGTTATCTTATTTATTAATCCTTTTTAACCAACAATACAAAAACAACATAATGTGATCATCTTTGTTGGACATTTGATTTCTCGAACTACATGTTTTTATATAACATATATTCAACGTGTTAAAGTGTGGTATTGATACTATTCCAAGATCCAAGACAGCAAAGGACTTTACAAATGGTATCAGAGCTTTGAAGCTCTTGAAGACTAATCATAGCACCTGTTCGAGGTAACAGTTTTCAATTTATACTTGTTTATTACTATTGACCATTCTACCCGTGCAATTTTAGAAGTATTCTTTGAATTGTAAATCTGCAAACAAAAATGACCTCCAAAAACAGTTATTCGTGTTCATGTTATTTGCATTTGAATCTATTGAACTATAGGATTTTAGGAATAAGTCCCTAAAATCTTGAGCTTCAAATTTGGTAACAAGATCACAGTTTGTTGGGGAAGTTCTCGGGCTTTAAATATCGCTACATGAGGTTCTCACGGTGACAGTGTTCATAATCGAGTTCTCATTCATGGTTCAAATAGTTCTCGAGGTTGGAAGGCTCTCGTGATTTGAAGGCTCTCGCATTTGCAGTGAGTTCTCATATTCAGCTTTGCGGAAAGCTCATACACTCATACGGGTTGTTGACCAACTACTCTTGGTCAACAAAGTACTAACCCTATATTAACGTTAAAGAATAATTCAAATACTTTGAATTATTTGATCACCTACAATCAAGCCCACAATCACCGTCACTGTTATTGGAAATTGTTTGTATTTATTGTATTAATTTTATATGCATATATTCTTCCACTAATTAAGGATTTGTTATTGCTATATATTGTTTCAATGTCGTCAGTAAACATACAATTGTTTTTCCATTACCACTACCATTCTTGTAATGGTATCGGAGCTCTCGATCTGATTACCATCACAGAAGCTTCATTCAATATTTCAAACATATCGTCATCTATTCTCTTCATTAATATCATTCGCCATGGCTAACTCGAATGAGGAATCCCTCACTGTTAACAAAACACCAAACGACCTTACTATCGTAACCTTCCCCGCTTCTCTAAAATTACCATCCACGAACTATCTTCGATGTAAAACCCAGATCTAAGCTCTCCTTCATGGGCTCGATCTTTATAAATTCATTGACGGGTCTCATCCTCCTCCCCCAAAAAACCACCATTACCGATGACGTTACCACCCCAAACAAGGAGTACTCCAAATGGTTTCGACAAGATCGGCTATTGTTTGGAGCTCTTATAGGAAGCCTTTACACTCCGATAATCCCTATCGTTACCAATGTCAAGGCCTTTCTCAAAGCATGGCAAATTCTAGCTACTACCTACGCGTCACCATCACGAGGTCACAAAAAACAATTTCAACATCGCCTAAAGCAATGTTCGAAAACTCCACACAAACCGTGAGTGATTATCTACTAGGCATAAAAACCATTGTAGATGAGCTCTCTATTCTTGGAAAGAATATTAGCCAAGAAGACGTGACCGATATCATCCTCAACGGTTTAGATCAGGAGACCTACAAGCCAATCATTGATGCCATTCATGCTCGTGACTCTCCGATTTCATTCTACGTGTTGCATGAAAAATTAATAAACCAAGAGCTCACCATCACCCACTCCATTACATCTAATAACAACTTACACCAAACGACATCCGTTTTCAAGGCTCGTGGTCGAAACAACAACAAATCATGGAATGGACGTAAGTCGCCATCTCAACACAACTCATCAGCACCTGTTCATCCCACCCCACAAAATCTAGGTTTTCTCTCTAATACCAATTAGCCCTTTCTTGGCAAATGCCAATGGTGCCATACCAATGGTCATAGCCTCACAAATTGTCATATGTTCAAAAAGTTAATGCCTACTTCCTTTTACCCATGGTTCTCAAACTAAATCTTCACCACAAGTTAATACGATGAGCATGCAAAACAACCCCAACATTCATTGGTTAATGGATAGTGGAGCAACACATCATGTCACTAACGATCTCAACACATTAGCTCTTCATGCACCTTACGATGGAACCGAGGAGCTTGTAATTGGTGACGGTTCGTCTCTTAAAATCACTCATATTGGTTCACTTATTATTCACACACCAACAACTACTCTTATACTCAAACATGTTCTAATGTTCCTACAATGTCTAGGAATATTATTTCAATCTCTCATTTATGTAATGACAATAATGTTCAAATTGAATTTTTTTAATGTGTTTTTCTTATCAAGGATCCAAATTCAAATCTCCCACTTCTTAAAGGAACAGCCAGCCATGGGATCTATGAACTTCATTCAACATCTCTTCCATCCATCGCACAAGCATCCACCTTCACTATTCAAAAGACTACATCCAACTTTTGGCATCATAGATTAGAACATCTAAGCACTAAGATTCTAAAAGTCTTATCTTCTTATGTTAATTGTATTTCACATTCCAATAACAATTGTAACTCTTGTCATATAAACAAGATTCATAAATATTGCCATTTCATAATTCCAATTTATCTTCCAACGCTCCTTTACAACAAATTTCTCGGATGTTTGGTCCTCACTCGTCACTTCGATCGATGGCTACACATATTATATCATTTTTGTCAATCATTTTACCAAATATATATGGTTATATCCACTTAAAAATAAATCTGATTCTTTATCCATCTTCATTTGGTTTCAAAACATGGTTGAAAATTATTTTCAAACTACCATCAAACAATTTTTTTCCAATAACGATGGTGAATACATTAAACTTTTATCTCACCTTCTATCTCGATGTGTCTCTCATCTTACCTCACCTCCTCACACGACCGAGCATAACGGCTATGCCGAACATCGACACCACCACCTAGTCGAAGCCGGGTTATCTCTCCTCACCCATGCTAAAATACTAGTCAACTACTGGCCGCATTAACCACGGCCGCATAACATATCAATCGTCTCCCAACATCGACTCTTCAAAACATGTCACCATATCACAAACTATTTAATAAGCAGCCCAACTATGACAAACTAAGTAGCTTTGGTTGTCTTCGCTACCCTTGGCTACAACCATACTCTACTCACAAACTCCATCCAAAATCCAAATCATGTATTCTTGTTGGATACTCTCTCTCTCTCTCTCTCTCAAAGTGCTTACTATGCATTTGACCCCACCTCAAATAAAATTTACACCTCAAGACACGTTACTTTTGTTGAAGATCAATTTCCCTATGAAAAACTTACAAATAAAGAAGCATACCCATCTCACCCACCTAACCCACTAGAATGGTTTCCACTCACCATTCCAATTGTCACTAAATCTCTTTCTTCACATCAACTACAATCCACACCCACCACTGTTCCACCCATTCCACTGAATAATTCAAATTCCATTCTTGACATATCCCCAGCTGCGCCACAAATTCCACAAATCACACTCCACAAATTTTGAATTCTACCCTCAACCCAAGCTCAACATCTAATACCAATCCATCCACCATTATTTCCACAAGCACTAATCAAATCAAACCTAACACACCTACATCAACCATTATTTCACCAACTTCTCAACAATCAGAACCCAACACACTTACCTCTACCATCATTGAACCCACCGTTACCGAACCTGTAACCCAACCTCGCATCCGCAACCTAAGCCATGGTATCACAATTTTTCCTTTCAATTATATACGGCCACCAACGGATCAATTTTCGAAGCATCCACTACTACCCAAGATCTAAGACATCCTCTATGGAGTAATTCTATGACTCAAGAATACGATGCCTTAATGAAAAACAATACAACTCTTCTTCCTTCTACTCAAGCATCAAATCTTATTGGCTCTAAATGGGTATTCCATACAAAGTACAAACCTGATGGTTCCATTGACCGCGTAAAGGCTCGATTAGTTGCCAAAGGTTTCCACCAACGCCAGAGAATTGATTATGCTGAAACTTTTAGCCCCGTAGTTAAACCCGCAACTCTTCGTCTCATTCTATCAATTGTCGTATCACATCGTTGGAACCTTCGCCAACTTGATGTCAATAATGCTTTCCTTCAAGGCGCACTAACCGAAGACGAATATATTGCCCAACCACCCTGTTTCATCAACCCGTCCTTCCCTACTCATATATGCAAGCTTAACAAAGCCATATATGGCCTTCGACAAGCCTCTCAAACTTGGTATGAAGAACTGAAAACTCATCTACGATCCAAAGGTTTTAATCCTACCATTTCGGATCCTTGCTTATTCATCCATACTTCTATTTCATATCATATATACATACTCGTATATGTTGATGACATCATCATCATGGGTCCTAACTCCCAAGCCATTGATACATTCATTTCCTCCCTCGCCACAAAATTTTTCCCTAAAGATCTTTGCAATTTGTCTGATTTTCTTGGTGTCGAAGTCCTTGCTTATTATCTTGGTCTCTTGTTATCTTAAACTACATACATTCATGACATTCTTCAACGAGCCAAAATGAATGATTGCAAGCCGATGACCACATCAATTACATGTTCCAAGCCCATTACACTCTGGTACTCCCATCCCCTCACCCGCGAAATATAGAGCATTAGTTGGTGCTCTACAATACTTATCTCTTTCAATGCCTGATGTTGCCTTTACGGTGAACAAATTGTCATAATTTATGCATGCTCCAACCATAACTCATTGGAATGCTCTTAAGCGATTACTTCGGTATCTTCATGGGTTGATACATAAATGAATTTTATTAACGTTGAAGAATAATTCAGATACTTTGAATTATTTGATCGCCTACAATCAAGCCCACAATCACCGTCACTATTATTGGAAATTGTTTATAGTTATTGTATTAATTTATTTGAATTATTCTTCAATGTTAATACTCTATATTGAGTACTTTATTAGAAACCAAATAGAAATAATATTCAAGACGACTTCTAATCAATCAAAAAGTCTGAGTAAACTTAACACCAACATAGACTTAGACAATAAGATCGAAACGGGAACTAAACCACCACATCTGGTGTCAGGACTTTATTTTTGTGAATGGAAACTCTGGTATAGGAATTATGTCATATTCACTGATGCTAAAATATAGATATCAATTACAATTGGCCCATGTGTTTTGATGTACCAAAAGGGAGATAACACCATGGCATTAAAGGACCCAGAATAATATGTTGATGCTGATTACAATGCCATTAAAAATTATAAAAAATGCATTTGGGCATTAACAATGGAATTGTCTGCTAAGATTGTAGAGCTTAAATGGTGCAAGAATGCAAAAGAGCTTAGGGATGGATTGGATGATAATTTGATGGAAATAAAGACTTGATATGGAGACGTAGGGATATCTTGAAACATAAGTTCAATATGTTTAATCATATCATGGGTGAAACACTGGATGCTCAAATTGTTTGATTTATGCATCTAGTTAGAGAAAATGAAGAGTGCAGCCATTCCTTTATCATGGTTAAGTAAACAAGAAGCCTCTAAATACACTAACATGCAATTGGAATTATAATTACACAACCATGAAAAAAAAGACTAAAGATATGTAAAGGATATCTTTGTTTGATTAAATCTCTACTTTAAATCATGCTACTTTTATGGTCGTTGTACATGTTCAAGGAAACAGTGCCTTACTATCAATGTGACACCCATCATAAACTTAATGTCAATTTGACATTATTGTCTATGAACTTTGACCTTCTCTAGGAACCTTCTACCTTTGAATGAATGGTTTATGCTTAGTGTAGTACTAAGTACAAGGTTTAAGTTTGAAGTTCTAGCTATTACAAGCGAATTTTATACCTCAAGGGTCAACAATAACTTTAGGGTGGTTATGCATTCCCTAAGGTATATAATTACTAACACATGTGGTGTAGCAACTCAATGAACCTTCAAGACACAAGATATGGGTGATTAGAACTACAAAAACTTGAATAAAAGCTAATAAATAGACCTTAATATCCACGAAATTCTAAGATTATTATAACAACAAAAATACTTAAATTTTACAAGTGTAACAAAATAAAAGTGAAATGAGACATTATTAATCATAATAACGCATAACATAAGAATTAAAAATGAATTATGAAATGACAATAATATCCAACCCCTACACCTTTGATATTTTCGGCCACTTAATGTGTAACATGATAAAACATTTCATCTATTCTAACCTACAACTTAATATACATATCAATCCTCATCAACATCATTCTTCCTCAATGAAAACTCTCATTCTTTCCTCTTTCTCTTCAAAACCCACGACCCACACACACACATATATCCATATATTTTTTTTTTCTTTAAAGCAATCTAAGGATTCCATAAGTATTTGGTAGGTCTTTGGTGAAAGGTATGCATCAAACATTAGTTTCTAATTCTTTTTATTCTCGAAAAGTATAATCTCTATTCTAACAAACATGTATTCTTCTTTTCATGATCATCCACACAAATATACTATTGGCACATCATGGTTGTGGTAACAATATTCTACATCTTATGTTATTGTTTTCATTTTCATTTCATATATATGAAATTTCCTATCTGTAATTTTGTACTTCTTATTATCCTATACCTTCTTCTTGAAAATTGGTAGTAATAAATCTTGAAAATGATCATAATATTATAATTAAGATATTAAGAATATGATTAAAATGAACATCAAGACAATTATATGAAATTTCATCTATTTATCAACTAAAGCATGGACATGTACAAACATCATGATCTTAAGAATATATATTAAGTAAAAATGTATAAACTATATATGATCACACGTAAGGTGATTATTTAGATGAAATATTAATTATTACAATTATATTAGCAAATGTTGATGTCATTAAAATTGTGGAATGAGTTTTATGAAATGAAAATCAATAAGATTATTTTTTTAGCACATGACAAATTTCTAGACCTAAGTTATATGGTTCCTAAATTTGGTTAAAACTTAATATTTTTAATTGAATTTTAGGTCTATGATTAAGTTTAAGTAATCTAGTTTTCAATTTAATTGGTCTCATGGTCGATGTATGAGGTTTGGTACCCCAAATGGCTGATACAAGATTAAATGTCAGAACTGAGTTTTCCTAGCAGATTGTGAAACACACTTTAGAAATTCATAAATCCTTCAATTTTTATCAAAATAATGTAAATATCTCAAAAAAATTAATTAAATGTGTTAGCTTTCAAACGTACTTATTTTCACTTTGTTTCTTTGATAAATCGACTTTCAAACATTGGATGTAGAAAAGCTTGATCAGAATTATTTTATCTTGACAAATTCCTTGCTAACTTTGAACAAGCATAACTCTTGTAGATTTTGGGGTTATTCCATGATTTCTTTTTTTAAATTTTAAATCTCTTGCTTAACCTTACAAACACAAATATTACACCCTTAAATGATATTATTTGGGTTCTCAAATTGTCTATGCACAAATAGCGTGTAAACCGACACACAAACAACAATGTTTTACAAAAATAGCCTAAAGAGTATTTTATTACCCGCTAACAATGTAGAGGTTTTATTGGCTAAAGAGTATAATATTAAAATATTTTGTAATATTAAATAGTAGAATAAATAAATGAACATAAGCTAGACCAATCACAACCCAAAATGAACATATAAATTCCTAAACATCACCAATATCTATTGTGTTAGTTTTCACTTGTCATTTTCAATATTAGTAACTAATGTTAAGAGGCCTTATATCCTAAGTAATAAAGACCTGATGTGGTCATGGAAGACCTTAATAAGTAGTTTAGAACAAGAAGGTCAGTTGGTCATGGGTTGTTAACGAATTGAACATGTTATTTCATTGTAAATTCCAAAGACAAGTTTGAGCAATCTTCACTTATCAGGCAAGACAAGCTTCATTGCCTCATTTTAATATTTATACTTTATCCATTAAGGCAGAAAATACTACTCAAATCGTTTTCATGTTGTGATATAAACTATTGTTGATTGATTTCTTTACTACTCATGGGCATTGTGTTGTTTGTTGCCTTGATGTAAATTTATGTATATTTCAAATTCTATCACGAAAATTTAACTTCACGTTGGAGACGACGGAGAGGTATTGATAAGGTTCACACCCCCACCCTCTCATGTTGGTATGTTAACCGGAATCAACGTTGGTATGATACATCATTAGTTTTTGTTGTGAGTTGTGACCTCAAGTTGTACATTAGAAATTTTTGTTGCTATTATGCGCAATTGTCCTATTATTGTAAGTACAACTCCACACTTTATTTCAAACCTACAAGCTCACCAACCCAGTGTTGAACTTTTTAGATATTCTTTTTGGTAATAATAACAATAATTGAAGTTAAGCTGAATTGTTGGGGTATGCTAATAGAAGACCCATTAAGCTTAACTAGGATAGACATTATGTTTTGGTTGTTTGTTTTATTTATGCAACAATAAAACTTTGGACATTTGGTGTGGTGTGTTTTACCCTTAGTCTATCTCAGCTTGTAAGACTTAAGATTTTAGTTGATGTTTGAAATAATATTGCATATGTGAAAATGACTAACCGGAGCACAAGTTCCTTTGTGTAGGGTGATGTCGTGACCAATGAAATATTGGCAATTAATATTTTCATTAAATATCTAATGTATTATGACAAACCCATCCGCCTCATTCCTATGTTTTTGCTATAAGCGGGGCTGTAACAATTAAACATTTCACCTAAGTAAATGGTAAATTATGCTTAAGTCCATCAAATTCCTACTCACACATGGTTTATTATTCCTCTGTAGAAAAGGAACCAATCAAAAATCCCAACACAAAAAACCAAAGTGGTTGAGGATAATTTTGCATTATTTAGGAGTTTCATGAATAGTTACAATGCATTCATGGCAAGAAACTTAACTCCTACAAAGAAGATGCAGGATGATTTGAATTAGATTCATCTAGATGACATTAAAGAAATGGATAACACTTGCCAAGTGGCCATGGCTATATTTAGAACACAAAACTACATCAAGCACATCAGAAAGAATCATTTTGGTGAGAATGGTGTGAAGAAGATGGAGTTCAACATATCAGATTTGAGTTGTGACATTTTGCGTTAATCCCAAAATCCCGTGTCAACAAGGAGGAGAAGAAGGAAAAGTGTATTAAAGCTTGATCATCTTCATTTACGACTACCTCAAAGGCATTTGTTAGTTAACTACATGTTGGTTATGATTGGGCTGATGAAGTTCAGGCACTAGTTCTCAAGTTCAACCATGTATTCATGGCTCTAAAAATTCTCCTAACGGACAACCAATAAGGCCTATCAACAACCTATGATATGTTGATAGTGGTTTTCTCAAGCACATGACTAGGCACATTTTTCAATTACACAACATTAAACCATTCAATGTAGGGTATGTCTCTTTCATAGGATATAAGGGAGGTAAGATCAATATGAAAGGTACAGTCACTTATGGTACATTATGCTTTGAAAATATTAATTATGTTGAGGAGTTAAACCATAGTTAGTTAAGTGTGCCATAGATTTGTGAAAAGAAGTTCTCAACGCACTTCATAAACTAAGATTGATTAATTTAAAAACAAGTTTTATGACCCCCAAAAGTTAGATCTTGATGAGAACACCTAGTCAAAACAATTCTTATGTCATTGACATGAACGGCTCAACTATTCAAGAAATTGCATGTCTATTTTCTAAATAATCAGAGTTCGATAGTTTTTATGGCATCGCAGGTTAGGCCATGCAATCTTCAAAAACTTTAACTATATTTCTAGAGGTAATCATGTTCAAGTGTTTACCTATATAAGAGTTTTTCATAATTGAAAAGTGTATTTTATATGCAAAAGGGTAAACAACGTAAGAAACTTCACAAACTAAATTTGTTTAACTTTGTTCATTCTAATCTACCATTAATTCATATGGATCTATTCGGTCTAGTGAATTTAATGAAAATTGGACATAAATCATACTATTAAACTCAAAATTTACTAGGGTTCTCTTTTTGTCTAAGAAACATGAGACTGCATAGCTATTCAAATAGTTTATAACTCTTATTGAAAATTACACTAACAAGAAAGTCAAGATAATTCATAGTGATATAGAACAGAATTCAAGAATGTGATACCGAACAATAATAGAGCAGAAATAGGAATCACATGATAGGATAGTGCAGCAAGAATTGCACAATATAATGCAGTTCTAGAAAGAAGGAATCAAACTCTCATATCGTGTTTACTCTTCCATCAAGACAAAATATCGTGTTTACAACAAGAATTGCGCAGTAAGAGACTAAAGTTCAATAAAAGGCAGACAAATGCTACTTTGTTGATTATTCTTCCAACAAGACAACATATCCTGTTTGAAACAAGAAAAAAAAAAGAGATACTCAAGTCTTCCTATATCCGCTAGGAGGAGCTGAACAAAACAAACACGGGTAATTGATAATATTGAGCCATCGGTTACACAAATAATAAAATAGATCTATTCCAATACAACTTCCCACGTGCACTTCTATATGATAGGTATTGGCCATGGGGTTATTATCATTTATTCCTCAACTTAGCCTTTTTGATCAGCTTATCTTAGTTCTTGTACAGCTCTTCTAGAGTAAGTCTTCTAAAGGCAATCAATTTTGTATTCAAAGTTTTAAATCCAATGCTCGGGGAGTCTAATCAAAGACCATCTCATATTTGTTACGGCTCGTCTCCCTTCAATTGGATGATATTGTCCCACCAACACAGTGCTAACTCTACAAATGAATGGGTAGCAAACTTTACTTTTTGGTCTTTCTGGCATTCACTATTATCCAGAGCAAGTTCCATTTCCCTAACCCATCGGTGAGCAGGAGTAGCATTACCGTCGGTGAACGGTAGCAAACTTTACTTTTAGTACCATTAAATGTTGGGAACATTCGCCAAAGACCATTTCTTTCGAAGCTAAAGATGAAATCTTTCGAATCTTCATAGACAAAGTTTTCCTAAGCCAGAAGACAGATTTCTTCTAAAGACAGAGAAGATATGCTTTCTCTAACATAGTTTTGAAAAAGCTAAACTATTTTCCGTTGCCATCTCTGAAAACTCACCAACTTATACAAGTTGGTGTTAACTTCATACTTTTGTCAAACTATAGATTATGGTCTTTGTCTATAACTTTTCTACATTGTACTATTTTATCTTTTTGTATTAGATAAAGATGTTACCTATGTCATGTCATAGTCAAATGTCCAAAGGCAATCTGCCTTTTGACTTTACATTAATCTTGTTGTCTAGATTAGTGTTCCAGCGGGCTATCAAAGAATGACCAGCTATAGGTTGTAGTATAAAGTATCTCATGTCACACCCTTAAATTCAACATGCGGGGTTTTACCACGAGGCGTGTGACAAACCAGGATCTCAGACACGGTCATATCAAACGACACTATATGAATTTAAATAAACGTTTGAACTTTAATCAGAGCGAAACATAGTTTAAATAATAATCTGTGCAGAAGCATAAAAGTAAAATTTGAAGCCAACACTAAAAGTTGCGCAAATCACAACGCCCAAATAAGAAGTATTTAATGCAAATAAATAAGTTTGTAATGCATGCCATAAGTGAATCCTTAGCCGTGCAACCTAACCTTAAGCGTTCCTATGACGTGAGAAAACATGATCAAGTGTGTCAACACAAGGTTGGTGAGTTCACAGGTTTAACAACAGATAATATGTTTGAAAATATTTGCATGGTAAAGTAATTAAAGCATATCAATAGGTAGCTAGCCTATAATCAAGTTACTTAGTGTTTCGAACCGAAGCTGACTGTTTGTAAGTTGTTTGCCTTTCCACCATGTCTAACACAGAACGCAGCAAATGTTAGGTCAATTAAACACCCGTTCGACCTCCAGTCGAGTTAGCGCGACTAACACGGGAGGGGTTTGTCAAACCCAGTAGCACTACTCAAAATTTCCTCACTAGCTTGTTACTAACGGTTCGAGAATGTAAGGACTTTTATATGTTTACACTAACATAACAGGCGATAAACAATAATACTAGAACCATAAAAAAATAAATATTGTTCGCATGTTTTCTCCCCAAAAAGAAAAGAATGTAAAACAGAGGCCGTGAAAACTCACCTTAGAGTGTGCAATGAATGTTTAAACAGATGCTGTCAGCTAACCGGGACCTAACAAATTATAAGTTTGTAAGTGTGTGTTTAATGGATGATACGACTCCGATTGTGTCTCGCTCAGATTCAAATATTAGTGTGTTCAAAAATATACACAACCATGACAAAAAAGACTAAAGATATGTAAAGGATATCTTTGTTTTATTAAATCTCTACTTTAAATCATGCTACTTTTATGGTCATTGTACATTTTCAAGGAAACAATGCCTTACTATCAATGTGAAACCCATCATAAACTTAATGTCAATTTGACATTATTGTCTATGAACTTTGACCTTCTCTAGGAACCTTCTACCTTTGAATGAATGGTTTATGCTTAGTGTAGTACTAAGTACAAGGTTTAAGTTTGAAGTTCTAGCTATTACAAGTGAATTTTATACCTCAAGGGTCAACAATAAAATTAGGGTGGTTATGCATTCCCTAAGGTATATAATTGCTAACACATGTGGTGTAGCAACTCAAAGAACCTTCAAGACACAAGATATGGGTGATTAGAACTACAAAAACTTGAATAAAAGCAAATAAATAGACTTTAATATCCAAGAAATTCTAAGATTATTATAACAACAAAAATACTTAAATTTTACAAGTGTAACAAAATAAAAGTGAAATTAGACATTATTAATCATAATAACGCCTAACATAAGAATTAAAAATGAATTATGAAATGACAATAATATCCAACCCCTACACCTTTGATATTTTCGGCCACTTAATGTGTACCATGCTAAAACATTTCATCTATTCTAACCTACAACTTAATATACATATCAATCCTCATCATCATCATTCTTCCTCAAACTCTCATTCTCTCCTCTTTCTCTTCAAAACCCACGACCCACACACACACACATATATCCATATATTTTTTTTTCTTTAAAGCAATCTAAGGATTCCATAAGTATTTGGTAGGTCTTTGGTGAAAGGTATGCATTAAACATTAGTTTCTAATTCTTTTTATTCTCGAAAAGCATAATCTTTATTCTAACAAACATGTATTCTTCTTTTCATGATCATCCACACAAATATACTATTGGCACATCATGGTTGTGGTAACAATCTTCTACATCTTATGTTATTGTTTTCATTTTCATTTCATATATATGAAATTTCCTATCTGTAATTTTGTACTTCTCATTAT
The DNA here is from genome assembly GCA_025506415.1 of Flaveria robusta. Taxonomy (NCBI): domain Eukaryota; kingdom Viridiplantae; phylum Streptophyta; class Magnoliopsida; order Asterales; family Asteraceae; genus Flaveria; species Flaveria robusta. The sequence continues at coordinate 10,799,226 of CM046476.1, read as the reverse complement.
CCTATACCTTCTTCTTGAAAATTGGTAGTAAGAAATCTTGAAAATGATCATAATATTATAATTAAGATATTAAGAATATGATTAAAATGAACATCAAGACAATTATATGAAATTTCATCTATTTATCAACTAAAGCATGGACATGTACAAACATCATGATCTTAAGAATATATATTAAGTAAAAATGTATAAACTATATATGATCACACGTAAGGTGATTATTTAGATGAAATATTAATTATTACAATTATATTAGCAAATGTTGGTGTCATTAAAATTGTGGAATGAGTTTCATGAAATGAAAATCAATAAGATTATTTTTTTAGCACATGACAAATTTCTAGACCTAACTTATATGGTTCCTAAATTTGGTTAAAACTCAATATTTTTAATTGAATTTTAGGTCTATGATTAAGTTTAAGTAATCTAGTTTTCAATATAATTGGTCTCATGGTCGATGTATGAGGTTTGGTACCCCAAATGGCTGATACAAGATTAAATGTCAAAACTGAGTTTTCCTAGCAGATTGTGAAACACACTTTAGAAATTCATAAATCCTTCAATTTTTATCAAAATAATGTAAATATCTCAAAAAAATTAATTAAATGTGTTAGCTTTCAAACCTACTTATTTTCACTTTGTTTCTTTGATAAATCGACTTTCAAACATTGGATGTAGAAAAGTTTGATCAGAACTATTTTATCTTGACAAATTCCTTGCTAACTTTGAACAAGCATAACTCTTGTAGATTTTGGGGTTGTTACATGATTCTTTTTTTAAATTTTAAATCTCTTGCTTAACCTTACACACAAAAATATTACACCCTTAAATGATATTATTTGGTTTCCCAAATTGTCTATGAACAAATAGCGTGTAAACCGACACACAAACAACAATGTTTTACAAAAATAGCCTAAAGAGTATTTTATTACCCGCTAACAATGTAGAGGTTTTATTAGCCAAAGAGTATAATATTAAAATATTTTGTAATATTAAATAGTAGAATAAATAAATGAACATAAGCTAGACCAATCACAACCCAAAATGAACATATAAATTCCTAATCATCACCGATATCTATTGTGTTAGTTTTCAATTGTCATTTTCAAAATTACTAACTAATGTTAAAAGGCCTTATATCCTAAGTATTAAAGACATGATGTGGTCATGGAAGACCTAAATAAGTAGTTTAGAACAGGAAGGTCAGTTGGTCATGGGTTGTTAACGAATTGAACATGTTATTTCATTGTAAATTCCTAAGACAAGTTTGAGCAATCTTCACTTATCAAGCAAGACAAGCTTCATTGCCTCATTTTAATTTTCATACTTTAACCATTAAGGGAGAAAATACTACTCAAAGCGTTTTCATGTTGTGATATAAACTATTGTTGATTGATTTCTTTACTACTCATGGGCATTGTGTTGTTTGTTGCCTTGATGTAAATATATGTATATTTCAAATTCTTTCACGACAATTTAACTTCACGTTGGAGCCGATGGAGAGGTATTGATAAGGTTCACACCCCCACCCTCTCATGTTGGTATGTTAACCGGAATCAACGTTGGTATGATACATCATTAGTTTTTGTTGTGAGTTGTGACCTCAAGTTGTACATTAGAAATTTTTGTTGCTATTATGCACAATTGTCCTATTATTGTAAGTACAACTCCACACTTTATTTCAAACCTACAAGCTCACCAACCCAGTGTTGAACTTTTTAGATATTCTTTTTGGTAACAATAACAATAATTGAAGTTAAGCTGAATTGTTCGGGTATGCTAATAGAAGACCCAATAAGCTTAACTAGGATAGACATTATGTTTTGGTTGTTTGTTTTATTTATGCAACAATAAAACTTTGGACATTTGGTGTGGTGTGTTTTACCCTTAGTCTATCTCGGCTTGTAAGACTTAAGGCTTTAGTTGATGTTTGAAATAATATTGCATATGTGGAAATGACTAACCGGAGCACAAGTTCCTTTGTGTAGGGTGATGTCGTGACCAATGAAATATTGGCATTTAATATTTTCATTAAATATCTAATGTATTATGACTAACCCATCCGCCTCATTCCTATGTTTTTGCTATAAGCAGGGGTGTAACAATTAAACATTTCACCTAAGTAAATGGTAAATTATGCTTAGGTCCATCAAATTCCTACTCACACATGGTTTATTATTCCTCTGTAGAAAAGGAACCAATCAAAAATCCCAACACAAAAAACCAAAGTGGTTGAGGATAATTTTGCATTATTTAGGAGTTTCATGAATAGTTACAATGCATTCATGGCAAGAAACTTAACTCCTACAAAGAAGATGCAGGATGATTTGAATTAGATTCATCTAGATGACATTAAAGAAATGGATAACACTTGCCAAGTGGCCATGGCTATATTTAGAACACAAAACTACATCAAGCACATCAGAAAGAATCATTTTGGTGAGAATGGTGTGAAGAAGATGGAGTTCAACATATCAGATTTGAGTTGTGACATTTTGCGTTAATCCCAAAATCCCGTGTCAACAAGGAGGAGAAGAAGGAAAAGTGTATTAAAGCTTGATCATCTTCATTTACGACTACCTCAAAGGCATTTGTTAGTTAACTACATGTTGGTTATGATTGGGCTGATGAAGTTCAGGCACTAGTTCTCAAGTTCAACCATGTATTCATGGCTCTAAAAATTCTCCTAACGGACAACCAATAAGGCCTATCAACAACCTATGATATGTTGATAGTGGTTTTCTCAAGCACATGACTAGGCACATTTTTCAATTACACAACATTAAACCATTCAATGTAGGGTATGTCTCTTTCATAGGATATAAGGGAGGTAAGATCAATATGAAAGGTACAGTCACTTATGGTACATTATGCTTTGAAAATATTAATTATGTTGAGGAGTTAAACCATAGTTAGTTAAGTGTGCCATAGATTTGTGAAAAGAAGTTCTCAACGCACTTCATAAACTAAGATTGATTAATTTAAAAACAAGTTTTATGACCCCCAAAAGTTAGATCTTGATGAGAACACCTAGTCAAAACAATTCTTATGTCATTGACATGAACGGCTCAACTGTTCAAGAAAATGCATGTCTATTTTCTAAATAATCAGAGTTCGATAGTTTTTATGGCATCGCAGGTTAGGCCATGCAATCTTCAAAAACTTTAACTATATTTCTAGAGGTAATCTTGTTCAAGTGTTTACCTATATAAGAGTTTTTCATAATTGAAAAGTGTATTTTATATGCAAAAGGGTAAACAACATAAGAAACTTCATAAAGTAAATTTGTTTAACTTTGTTCATTCTAATCTACCATTAATTCATATGGATCTGTTCGGTCTAGTGAATTTAATGAAAACTGGACATAAATCGTACTATTAAACTCACGATTTACTAGGGTTTTCTTTTTGTTTAAGAAACATGAGACTGCATAGCTATTCAAATAGTTTATAACTCTCATTGAAAATTACACTAACAAGAAAGTCAAGATAATTCATAGTGATAATAGAACAGAATTCAAGAATGTGAGACCGAACAATAATAGAGCAGAAATAGGAATCACATGATAGGATAGTGCAGCAAGAATTACACAATATAATGCAGTTCTAGAAAGAAGGAATCAAACTCTCATATCGTGTTTACTCTTCAATCAAGACAAAATATCGTGTTTACAACAAGAATTGTGCAGTAAGAGACTAAAGTTCAGTAAAAGGCTGACAAATGCTACTTTGTTGATTTTTCTTTTAACAAGACAACATATCCTGTTTGAAACAAGAAAAAAAAAACAGATACTCAAGTTATCCTATATCGGCTAGGAGGAGCTGAACAAAACAAACACGGGTAATTGATAATATTGTGCCATCGGTTACACAAATAATAAAATAGATCTATTCCAATACAACTTCCCACGTGCACTTCTTTATGATAGGTATTAGCCATGGGGTTATTATCATTTATTCCTCAAGGTAGCCTTTTTTATCAGCTTATCTTAGTTCTTGTACAGCTCTTCTAGAGTAAGTCTTCTAAAGGCAATCAATTTTGTATTCAAAGTTTTAAATCCAATGCTTGGGGAGTCTAATCAAAGACCATCTCATCTTTGTTACGGCTCGTCTCCCTTGGAGGATATTGTCCCACCAACACAGTGCTAACTCTACAAATGAATGGGTAGCAAACTTTACTTTTTGGTCTTCCTGGCATTCGCTATTATCCGGAGCAAATTCCGTTTCCCTAACCCATTGGTGAGCAGGAGTAGCATTACCATTGGTGAGTGGTAGCAGTCTTTACTTTTAGTACCATTAAATGTTGGGAACATTCGCCAAAGACCATTTCTTCCGAAGCTAAAGATGAAATCTTCCGAATCTTCATAGTCAATGTTTTCTTGTAAGGCCCCGTTCCCATGACACTCACAGTTGGACAATCATCGCACATATTACCTCAAAATCACATAAAATCTATTCAACATTTGCAGCGGAAAATTTAACGAAACCATTTTATATTTTAATAATTACTGTTTACATCGTCATTTCATTACAAATCATCATCTGGTTTTATTACTACACAAAACGTCATTTTTATGCAAATTGGATGCCAACCAAAATCTTCGCCAAGTAGCTTCACCCCGTGCCATCCTCAGTGCCAACTGAAAATGCATAAAAGTCAGCGTTGCTGAGTGAGTTCTAGTTTTATAAAAATATATTACCTTTCATTCGTTACAACCTTTTCATACTTTCGCACATGATCACACATCATACATACACATAGATAATAGCATTATTATCTTCCGTCATCGTTCTTTTCGTACTTATCGCACGTTTCGTACATTTCGCACGTTACATTATCTTTCACTTCTATCTAGGTCCTGTCATGTGCTAAACCCCCCTCTTGGGCACCAAGCCAACTAATCTAGGGTTTAGCGACAAGGACCCCGTTTCGTACGTATGGAACAGTCACCAAGACTGATCCCCTGTGTGTGAATCCCTCATGGGGCAGCCAAGATCGCATGTTGTATGACACATAGTTGAGCTGACAACTCTTAAGGAGTTGTGAACCTCCTTACATTTTGCTTGCAAGACTTTCATTCGTTCATTCATTATGTTCCACTTTTATTATCTTAGATCTTTCACTTCGTTAAGATAATACTTTTCATCCATTAACATAATCACACCACGTAAGGCCACGGAGAAATACATAATAGGAACATAAAGAAAACAGGCCATAACATGCATAACATCATCATATAATCATCACATATCAACCCCGGGAACATCCCAAGTCATAGCCTAAAAGTCCTTCTTTCTCCGAAAATTTCAGAAAATTTTCTAAGTCTTAGGCGCATGAGCACTGTGCAAGCGCACGAGCACTATGCGGGCGCATGAATACTTAGGCGCATGGGCACTATTTGGGTGCACGGCCAACACTTAGGCGCCTGGACAACTTTCTAGGCGCATGGGTACTATGCAGGCGCATGAGCCTGGTTTAGGCGCATGGGCACTTAGGCATTTTAGCAGTTGGGCGTATGGGCATACTTAGGCTCCTGGGCATAATCCTAGGCGCATGAGCACTATTTGTGCGCATGGACCTTGGGCGTTTGGGTACTGTTTGGGCGCATTGTCTCAGGCGCATGGGCACTTAGGCGCATGGCCAACTACTTTTCTAACTACCATCAGTTTTAGACCTCAAATCATCAATCGAGCCTGCTCTAGCCTAGTTTCTAACATACTAAGCATCAAACAAGCATAAAACATGTGCATAATCATAAATCATCCCGAACATACACCCACCCACAACAGGGCACACACATAAACATACGGGTACACACCCATATTTTTATAAAAACGAGTAAGCATGATTTTCCAGCCCCAAATCAGTTAAAACATGTGAAAACGGGGATCTAGAACTCACCTCTTGCAACTTCCGAGTAAGACTTCCTTCAAACTCGAATGCTTATGAGTTCAAACACCTAAAAAAAACACCAAAACACATAACCGAACACACATATAAGCACATAAGCACACACCCGAAGCTAAAAATCAGCACCCTGAAATCAGGAAACTAACCTGAATTCAGCCTCTTCTTCTTCTTCTCTCTCTAAACCGAAGAAAATTCTCTGCTCTCTCTTTCTAGAAAATCGACAGAAAGATGGTACAGGGTCATGGGTGGCCATGACCACCTTTTGAACGGATTAAATACCAACTTTGTCCCATGTACAACTTTAACCCCTCAACTTGGGTTATTTGCTTTTCTTTCCTTTTTCTTCACTTTTTCTCTTCTTTTAAAATTTCCGGGTGTTACATTTCTTAAGCCAGAAGACAGATTTCTTCTAAAGACAGAGAAGATATGCTTTCTCTAACATAGTTTTGACAAAGCAGAATTACTTTCCGTTGCCATCTCCAAAAACTCACCAACTTATACAAGTTGGTGTTAACATCAAACTTTTGTCAAACTATAGATTATGGTCTTTGTCTGTAACTTTTCTACTTTGTACTATTTTATCTTTTTGTATTGGATAAAGATGTTACCTATGTCATGTCATAGTCAAATGTCCAAAGGCAATCTGCATTTTGACTTTACGTTAATCTTGTTGTCAATATTAGTGTTCCAGCGGGCTGTCAAATTATGGCCAGCTATAAGTTGTGGTATAAAGTATCTCATGTCACACCCTCAAATTCCACATGCGAGGTTTTACCGCTATGCGTGTGACAAACCAGGATCTCAGACACGGTCATATCAAACGACACTATATGAATTTAAATAAACGTTTGAACTTTAATCAGAGCGAAACAAAGTTTGAATAATAATTAGTGCGGAAGCATAAAAGTAAAATTTGAAGCCAACACTAAAAGTTGCGCAAAACACAACGCCCAAATAAAAAGTATTTAATGCAAATAAATAAGTTTGTAATACATGCCATAAGTGAATCCTTAGCCGTGCAACCTAACCTTAAGCGTTCCTATGACGTGAGAAAACATGATAAAGTGTGTCAACACAAGGTTGGTGAGTTCACAGGTTTAACAATAGATAATATGTTTGAAAATATTCGCATGGTAAAGTAATTAAAGCATATCGATAGGTAGCTAGCCTATAATCAAGTTACTTAGTGTTTCGAACCGAATCTGACTGTTTGTAAGTTGTTTGCCTTTCCACCATGTCTAACACAGAACGCAACAAATGTTAGGTCAATTAAACACCCGTTCGACCTCCATTCGAGTTAGCGCGACTACCGCGAGAGGGGTTTGTCAAACCCAGTAGTAGTACTCAAAATTTACTCACTAGCTCGTTACTAACGGTTCGAGAATGTAAGGACTTTTATATGTTTACACTAACATAACGGGCGATAAACAATAATACTAGAACCACAAAAAAATAAATATTGTTCGCATGTTTTCTCCCCCAAAAGGAAAGAATGTAAAACAGAGGCCGTGAAAACTCACCTTAGAGTGTGCAATGAATGTTTAAACAGATGCTGTCAGCTAACCGGGACCTAACAAATTATAAGTTTGTAAGTGTGTGTTTAATGGATGATACGACTCCAATTGTGTCTCGCCTAGATTCAAATTTTAGTATGTTCAAAAATATACATATATAAATTTTACCTTTAATCATGCTATATAAACACCCCCCGACTAATATGGACCTGTTTTACCATGTTGAGGATATTAATTATGTGAAGGTGGTTTGAATTATAGTTAAACGGTTCATACAATATTTCCTTGACGTGTATCTTTGGTATCAAATACTACATTTAAATTTAAAAATAAAGATCGGATATTAAAATTTTCCAACTCGACATAAAATCTCATACATGTTGCATGTTACTCTAGATATTATTATAACCTAACAATTACTAATCCATGCTCCACACACACATCTTATTACGTATACACAATGCATATTCCTATCCGTATATGTACTAATTTAATGATGTATGCACACCTATTATATAATTATAATCCACTTTGCTTATACAACTATCATCTGCAAAGTCACAAACATACACATATTGTATATAATAACTACACGCACCCACTTACCTCTTATATATATATATATACATATATATATATATATATATATATATTAATTTGTAATTTATTTCACACACATCATGCATGACCCACGTATCCATATATATATATATATTAATTTGTAATGTAATTCACACACATCATGCATTACCCATGTATCCATATATCTATGCCCGTGTATATATATATATATATATATATATATATATATATATATATATATATAGAGAGAGAGAGAGAGAGAGAGAGGAGGGATCCTAAGAAAACTACAATGTTATAAGAAAACTAGCGAAAACCAATAAAAACGTTCACATAATATATAAATTTTTTATCACTACCCATTATATATATGTGAGAGTATATATAAATAAAGCTATGAATCAAATGAAAACCGTAACATGGTTTTATATATACGTCACACATAGGTTACGTATACGTAACCATTTTTCATTCGATATAGTGTTACGTATACGTAAAACTCTTCATTCTCGTATGTATGCTCAACATCTATGTACCAAATACTTAAATAATATTATTTTTACAATTAAAATAACAAAAAATTTATGAATTATGTTATTGGTTTCCGTGGTTTTCTTTAGTTTTCACATAACTATTGGTTTTCTTAGGAACCCTCCCCTATATATATATATATATATATATATATATATATATATATATATATAGCCACAATCACATATGACTATTCCCATAAACCCATATATATAAAAACTTCCACATATTATACGACTGTTACCACCCACCCCATCCATGCTTGATTACATACATACATGTTTGATTATACACACACCTGATCAACTATACACCCATATATATATATATATATATATATATATATATATACACAAATGTATATGTATCCACCCACTCACCTACCTGCCCAAACCACACATAATTATATGCAAAACTATCTATACGAACACACTCGGCTACACATAGCAGCCTACGATTGTTGTGTTTTCTTTTGCGACCAAGCCGGGGAGTCGGTGTTTCGTTTTGACTAATCGAACCTGGTTATGTTAAAATAATAACATTCGGTGATCGGATTGTTTACCTTTGTCGATGATTTGTTCCGGAAGCCAACGTCCTATGCTACACAACGGTGGAGCTGTGGTGACGTTGACAGCATATGGCAGTGGTCGGTGTGATGATGAGTTGGTCGGAACTGGTCAAAGGTTTTAAAGGGTTATGAGGTCAACGGTTTGAAGAGATAAAGCATTGTTTTTTTAATTTTTTGAATCCTAATCGCATGACTATAGTTATCTCGGGAGTTAGTTTCAATGGGTAAGCAGGAGAACAATTATGTTCATCTAATAATGATAATTATCAAGTCTTTAATTTGAAAGACTATTACTTATTTGCTATTATTATTATTATTATTATTATTATTATTATTATTATTATTATTATTATTATTATTATTATTATTATTATTATTATTGTTATTGTTGTTGTTGTTGTTGTTGTTGTTGTTGTTGTTGTTGTTGTTGTTGTTGTTTTTGTTATTTTTAAATTTCATTAATAAGTTAATGAAATTGTACTTAGATGACTTACTCAAATTCATATCCAATAAGTACATCGGTTGCTCAAATTGTGACTTAAAATGTCGGGTGTCAAATTATCCCCTTGTTTGAAAAAAATTTTGTCCCAAAATTAGACTATCTCCGGCAATAAATTAACGAAAATCCCCATGTGGAAAGAGTTTTGCCCCGAACTTCTCATCTGGTATCCTTGGCGTTTGACGATTTATCTTTGAATAGCTGTGGGTACTTAGTTTTCATTTGATCCTCTCTGGTCCACGCTTAGAATTCCAACGAACTTTGATAATAGAAATGCGGCTATGCTTGAGGGTTTTGACCTCTCGGTCCATGACTTCAATTGGTTCCGCAATGAACCGTAGTTGTTCATCCACCTGTGTTTCGTCTAATGGAATGATGAGAGTCTCATCCGTAAGACATTTCTTTAGGTTAGAAACATGGAACACGTTGTGAATCCCACTAAGCTCTTCAAGTAAGTTCAACTGATAAGCTACTGGACCAACCCTTTTAACAATCTCAAAAGGTCCAACATAGCGCGGGTTTAGCTTTCCACGTTTCCCGAAACTAATTACACCTTTCCAAGGTGACACTTTCAAAAGTACCTTGTCGCCGATCCAAAACAGCAACGGTTTACGACGTTTGTCTGCGTAGCTCTTTTGCCAATCGCGTGCTGCTACCATGCGGTTACGAATTTGCACGATCTTCTCGGTCGTCTCGTACACAAGCTCGGGACCAGTAAGTTGACTTTCTCTAACTTCTGCCCCACAAATAGGTGATCAGCACTTCCGTCCATATAGTGCCTCAAACGGTGCAGCCTTGATCGATGTATGATAACTATTATTGTAAGAAAACTAGACCAACGGTAAATGAGTTTCCCAACTGCTCCCGAAATCAATCACGCAAGCACGCAGCATGTCTTCTAAAGTTTGGATCGTACGCTCACTCTGACCATCAGTTTGCGGATGATATGCAGTGCTCATATCCAACCGCGTTCCCAATGATCGTTGCAAAGATTGCCAGAAGTGCGAAGTAAATCGAGCGTCACGATTGGAGATAATAGAAATTGGCACACCATGCCAAGAGACTTTTTCCCTTAAATAGATGCGAGTCAGCTTCTCCATCCGATCAGTCTCTCGAATTGCCAGGAAGTGCGCAGATTTCGTCAAGCGATCTACTATTACCCAAATGGTATCACATCCACTAGTCGTTCGAGGTAACTTCGTGATAAAATCCATTGACATCTGCTCCCACTTCCATACTAGAATTTCCGGCTATTGAAGTAAGCTAGAAGGCCTCTGATACTCCACCTTAACCTTAGAGCAGGTTAAACATCTACTTACCAGGGTGGCAATATCAGCTTTCATGTTTGGCAACCAGTGAAGAGTTTTCACGTCATGATACATCTTGTCAGAACCTGGATGAATGGAATATCGAGACTTATGAGCTTCATCCATTACCAGCTCTCGTAACTCCCCATACAAAGGAACCCATATCCGTTCCATGAAATAATGAATTTTGTCGGACTTGGTCTCTAATTGCTTTTCCATGCCCCGCATGCACTCTGCTTTTAGGTTCTCGTCCTTCAAGGCTTCAAGCTGAGCATTACGGATCTTATCTGGTAATCCGGTGTGGATGGTGAGTTGTAATGCTCGGACTCACTTTGGCTTGGGGGTTTCCTTTCGATTTAGGGCGTCAGCTACCACATTAGCCTTACAAGGATGATACTTGATCGCACAATCATAGTCATTCAACAACTCGACCTAGGGTCGTTGTCTCATATTCAACTTCTTCTGCTCAAAAATATGCTCTTGTGATCGGTATAAATGGTGCACTTGGTACCGTACAAGTAATGTCTCCATATCTTGAGTGAAAACACAATGGCTCCCAACTCTAAGTCGTGTGTCGTATAGTTCTTCTCATGAATTTTCAACTAATGGGAGGCATATGCAATGACCTTCTTGCGTTGCATTAGCACACAACCAAGGCCTTGGATGGAAGCATCGCAATATACTACAAAATTATTTGTTCCCTCTTGTAGGGATAGTATTGGTGCCGTACAAAGTTTGTGTTTTAGAACTTGGAATGCAGACACCTGCTTGTCACCCCAACTGTACGCTGTGCCTTTATGAGTTAATGTCGTAAGAGGTTGAGCGATCTTCGAGAACCCTTCTATGAACCGTCGGTAGTACCCAACCAACCCAAGAAACTATCGTACCTCAGTCGGAGTCTTAGGCGTAGCCCAGTTCTTGATGGCTTTCACTTTTGCCGGGTCAACATGTATACCCTTCTTGTTGACCACATGACCCAAGAATTGAACTTCCCGAATCCAGAAGTCACATTTCAAAAATTTGGCATACAGTTTCTCTTGTTTAAGTAATTCCAATATTAGCCAAAGGTGTTCCTCATGCTCTTCCTTGTTCTTTGAAAATATTAGAATGTCATCGATAAAAACGATGACAAACTTGTCAAGGTAGGGTTTGCACACTTGGTTCATGAGATCCATGAAAACCGCTGGTGCATTGGTCAACCCAAAAGGCATAACCAGAAACTCATAATGACCGTACCGAGTTCTAAATGCTGTTTTTGATATGTCCTCCTCTCGAACTCTAAGTTGATGGTATCTCGATCTCATATCTATCTTGGAATAGAAACTCGACCCTTGAAGCTGGTCAAACACGTCGTCAATACGGGGAAGAGGATAACGATTCTTAACTGTCACCTTGTTCAGCTCATGGTAATCAATACACGTGCGGAAAGTTCCATCCTTCTTCTTGACAAACAAGACTGGGGCTCCACATGGTGATGATCTAGGTCTGATAAATACTTTATGTAGAAGTTCTTGAAGTTGCGTAGACAATTCTTGTAGTTCATTGGGAGCTAATCTGGATGATGCTCTCGCAATAGGTGCGGCCCCAGGCGCCAAATCAATCTGGAACTCGACCTGATGATGTGGTGGAAGACTAGGTAAATCTTTAGAGAAAACTTCAGGAAAGTCACGAATGATAGGAATATCTTCGATCTTCTTTTCTTCGGTTGTCTTTTCCGTGATCATAGCAAAGATGGCGATATGGCCTTTGCGTAAGCACTTCTAGGCTTTCATATACGAGATAATTCCAGAGACTGCACCACTCTTCTCGCCCTGAACCGATAAAACTTCACAACTAGGTAGTGGTACGCGAACGACCTTCTCACGACAGATAATCTCAGCTTGGTTCTTAGATAACCAGTCCATGCCGATGACCACATCAAAACTAGCAAGTGTGACCGGCATAAGGTCTATATCTAACTTGTGTCCCGATAGTCCCAACTCACATCCCTTAAGAATGTGTGTTGCCTTAATTAGTTTACCATCAGCTAGTTCGACAGTGTAACTAGGTTCCATTTTAGTTAAAGTTACATCTAAGAGTTTGCTAAATTTGGTAGAGATAAAGCTTCTATCAGTACCGGTATCAAATAATACAGAAGCAAAATAGTCGTTCAGAGGAAACGTACCAGTAACCACATTCCGGTCGTTTCTTGCCTCGCCAGACCCAATCACGAAGGCTCGACCCTTAGCGCCATTGCCATTATTTTTATTTCCATTATTGCCCATATTCCCATTCTTTAGTTGTGGGCAATCCTTTGTGTAATGCCCCTCTTTGCCACATTCGTAACAACCCCTGGGTGCTTCGCCTTAGCGCTGCTGTTGAAATTGTTGCTTAGTCATTAGTTCACCCTTGTAGTCTTTAGCAGCATGATCCATCTTACCTCACCTTTGGCAACGAAAATGATCACACTAGCCATGATGGTGAAAATTACATTTGTTGCACTTTGGGTACTTGCCTACATATTTACTCGAACCCTGACCGTTGTTGTTGTTGTTGTTCTGATTGTTATATGTGAAGCTTCTAGAGGAATCAAACTTTTTGACTTGTTGTTGTTGAGAGTTGTTGGAGTTTGAGAACTTGCTTGATGTACCATCCCATTTTCTTTTGTTATCAGATGGACCGGTCGTAGTGCCACGCTCAGGCAGAGTGCCCTGTGCCACTACCTGGTCAGTGAGCTTGTGAGCTAACCGGATAGCTTGCTGAATAGTAACAGGATCAGCAGCTATGACACTAGCTTGAATTTGAGGAGCTAAACCATCGATATACTTCTCTATTCTTTTGTAAGCTAGGGTTACCATCTAAGGGCATAACGCAGCCAACTCATACGAACGAGTTGTATATTCCTCAATATTAGATCCGACCATCTTAAGATTCCAGAACTCTCCTTCTAGCTTCTGGACTCATTTTGAGGACAGTACTCATCTTTCATTAGGGTCTTGAAGTCGTCCTATGGTAAATTATTTGCGGCTTCAAGTCCCAATGTCTGGACTTACAAGTTCCACCAAGTCAGTGCTGGTCCTTCCAATGTACCAGATGCATACTTGACACGGTTCTCTGCAGGGTAGTTGCACATTGCGAATACCGATTCAAGCTTCTCCAACCAACGTAGTAGGGTAACAGCACCCTTAGAACCATTAAATGAGTGAGGTTTGCAGTCCATGAACATCTTGAATGTACAGACTACTTGACCTGAATTGAAGGTGTAAACATTTGAGAAATCAGAATTCGATAACAAGTAATCATAGGAATGGACCAGTACATCCAATTGACTCAAGCTTACCTCCTTGATTTTGGTTTAGATTATTCTGGTTTTAATTATTTTGGTTGTTCTGGTTCTGATTACGGTCTTGCTCATATGCTGCAAGAGCATCAGTAACGCGTTCATTGATGATAGCCTCCAGCTCAGCCTAGGTCATGTTAATGCTACCTTGTCCACTTGAACGTCCAACTCTTCTTCCAGACATGATTCTTCGCATTCACAATACACAAACATGAGAAAATATACAATATATAATCATCATAATGTACAATGTAAATAATCATGCATTTCACAAAACCACAACATTCAATAATCAAATAATAATCCTTGATAAAAATAAATTGTAAGGGGTACAATGTATTCAAACCAAACAATCAAAATTCAAAATATATTAGTTGGATGGGAACAACCCTGCCCATCTAGGTTTAGGAAATAAAATGAAATGCTCAAATATCATCATCAACCAAAGAGATAACTGATACTGCATCCTCCTCGTCCTCCTCTGGAGCTTCAATTGGATCTTCCTCCGGTTCTTCTTGAGGTTCCTCTTCTTTTTGTTGTGCAACAAGAGCTTCGACTTGTGCCTCTAGTTCTGCGATCCTCACTGCTGCTTGGACACGCTGCTGCTCAGATTCCATGGCTCCAGCCTCCAAGGTGTTGACTCGGGCCACTACTCGTTTGAATTCCCTAACGAGTGTGTTATAGCACTTATCAGTACATTCAAGGCTCTCCTTATGAAGCTTTAGTCATTTATTTATCCGAGCCTGATCCTCTATCAGATTACTAATCTCACCGGATGTCTCACGCATACTACGTATCTCACGGTCCATTACCGCTACAAAGGCGGTGAATGACTGTTCTTGCAGGTGGGGAATAGGTGCTAGGACAGGAGTAGAAGCAGGTGTGTAAGGGGTAGGAGGGTAGGGTACATTCTCCTCTCTAATCCATCGGGCGATCAAACCGCGCAGCCAATCCCAATCGTCGGTGTTAGGTGAGTTTTTCGCATTTGAGGGCTTCCCATGCTCTGTAGTGGCAACGATAGGCTCGGCGTCTCCTCTACTCCAGGGGTGGAGAAGCTGGTGTAGATGTAGAAGGCAGACGAGCAAAATCCTCTGTCTCTCTTTTAGTCGAGGGTGATGTTGGTACCATGGATGGTTCGGACGATGATGATGTAGACATCCTGTAACATAGCGGAGGTATGCAATGAATTGTACGCACAAAAGAAGTAAACATGTGAGAGTGTTGTGCAATGCTAGTGTAGTGTTTAAGGTTATAGTCTAGATGCAAATGCAATCCTAGTTCTCTATAACCAGTGGCTCTGATACCAATCTGTCACACCCTCAAATTCCACATGCGGGGTTTTACCGCGAGGCGTGTGACAAACCAGGATCTCAGACACCGTCATATCAAAAAACAATATATGAGTTTAAATAAATGTTTGAACTTTAAAAAGCGAAACATAGTTGGAATAATAATCAGTGCAGAAGCATAAAAGTAAAATTTGAAGCAAACACTAAAAGTTGCGCAAAACTCAATGCCCAAATAAAAAGTATTTAATGCAAATAAATAAGTTTGTAATGCATGCCATAAGTGAATCCTTAGTCGTGCAACCTAACCTTAAGCGTTCCTGTGACCTGCGAAAACATGCTAAAGTGTGTCAACACAAGGTTGGAGAGTTCACATGTTTAACAACAGATAATATGTTTGAAAATATTCACATGGTAAAGTAATTAAAGCATATCGATAGGTAGCTAGCCTATAATCAAGTTACTTAGTGTTTCGAACCGAAGCTGACTGTTTGTAAGTTGTTTGCCTTTCCACTACGTCTAACACAGAACGCGGCAAATGTTAGGTCAATTAAACACCCGATCGACCTCCAGTTGAGTTAGTGCGACTAACGCGGGTGGGGTTTGTCAAACCCAGTAGTACTACTCAAAATTTCCTCACTAGCTCGTTACTAACAGTTTGAGAATGTAAGGACTTTTATGTTTGCACTAACGTAACAGGCGATAAACAATAATACTAAAACCACAAAAAAAAAAATATTGTTCGCATGTTTTCTCCCCCAAAAGGAAAGAATGTAAAATAGGGGCGTGAAAACTCACCTTAGAGTGCGCAACGAATGTTAAAACAGATGATGTCAGCTAACCGGGACCTAACAAATTATAAGTTTGTAAGTGTGTGTTTAATGGATGATACGACTCCGATTGTGTCTCGCCTAGATTCAAATATTAGTATGTTCAAAAATATACATATATAAATTTTACCTTTAATCATGCTAAACATCCCCCGACTAATATGGACCGGTTTTACCATATTGAGGATATTAACTATGTGAAGGTGGTTTGAATTATAATTAAACGGTTCATACAATATTTCCTTGACGTGTACCTTTGGTATCAAATACTACATTTAAATTTAAAAATAAAGATCGGATATTAAAAATTTCCAACTCGACATAAAATCTCATACATGTTGCATAGTTACTCTAGATATTATTATAACCTAACAATAACTAATCCATGCTCCACACACACATCTTATTACGTATACACAATGCATATATTCCTATCCGTATATGTACTAATTTAATGATGTATGCACACATATTATATAATTATAATCCACTTTGCTTATACAACTATCATCTGCAAAGTCACAAACATACACATATTGTATATAATAACTACACGCACCCACATACCTCTTATATATATATATATATATATATATATATATATATATATATATATATATATGTATATATTAATTTGTAATTTATTTCACACACATCATGCATGACCCACATATCCATATATATATTAATTTGTAATGTAATTCACACACATCATGCATGACCCATGTATCCATATATCTATGCCCGTATATATATTTATATATATAGCCACAATCACATATGACTATTACCATAAACCCATATATATATAAACTTCCACATATTATACGGCTGTTACCACCCGCCCCATCCATGCTTGATTACATACATACATGTTTGATTATACACACACCTGATCAACTATACACCCATATATATATATATATACATATGTATATGTATCCACCCACTCACCTACCTGCCCAAACCACACATAATTATATGCAAAACTATCTATACGAACACACTCGGCTACACATAGCAACCTACGATTGTTGTGTTTTCTTTTGCGACCTAACCGGGGAGTCGGTGTTTTGTTTTGAGTAATCGAACCTGGTTATGATAAAATAATTACATTGGGTGATTGGATTGTTTACCTTTGTCGATGATTTGTTCCGGAAGCCGACGTCCTACGCTACACAACGGTGGAGCTGCGGTGACGTTGACAGCGTATGGCGGTGGTCGGTGTGATGATGAGTTGGTCGGAACCGGTAGTAGGGTTGGGGGTGTTGTCGTGCGCGTTTGACGTTCACGATGATTAGGGGAAAGACGACTAAATGGTGTTGTGAGGTCAAAGGTTTTAAAGGGTTATTAGGTCGACGGTTTGAAGAGATAAAGCATTGCTTTTTAAATTTTTTGAATCCTAATCGCATGACTATAGTTATCTCAGGAGTTAGTTTCAATGGGTAAGCAGGAGAAGAATTATGTTCATCTAATATTGATAATTATGAAGTCTTTAATTTGAAAGGCTATTACTTATTTGCTATTATTATTATTATTATTATTATTATTATTATTATTATTATTGTTGTTGTTGTTGTTGTTGTTGTTGTTGTTGTTGTTGTTGTTGTTGTTGTTGTTGTTTTTAAATTTCATTAATAAGTTAATGAAATTGTACTTAGATGACTTACTCAAATTAATATCCAATAAGTACATCGGTTGCTCGAATTGTGACTTAAAATGTCGGGTGTCACATCTCATGTATCAGTCCTTAGGAATTGAGCCTTGTAACTCTGGTTTTGAACACTTGAGAGCAATATACAACATCCTTGAAAACCAATTGATTTGTTCTTGTTTAGGTTCTTTATTTAAGTTCTTTGTTTGTTACAATCGGTTCTCCATTTGATCTTGTAAGTGTTAGTCCGTTAACTTTACAACGACCGTGAAACTGTTGCATTGACCTCCCTAACCCCGGTCCTTCACCTTTAAAAGGCCCCATAATTAAATTCTTTGGCAGATTATTTTCCTATTACCTCATTACTATCAACGTTTTGAATTACCACTTTAGGATTTAATGTTCTTTTTTAGAATCGTCAGTTCTCATACTAGATATCCATGTTTCCTTCTCAACCTTCTTTCCTTTTTTTTTGCCTTCTCACCAGCCTAGCCTTCACAGCCTTGATCATTTCAGTGACAACAGAGGGTAGAACATTTTGCATTTTATTGTAGACCTCGTCAACAATTGCCTCTTTCACAATTGATTTGAGATTTGAAGCTCTTTCACCCTCATGGTGATTATGCATTTCTAACTCATCATGAACATTTATAGTTGCCTTAGCTTGGCTTCTAGTTACACTTGGCCTGGTAGTATGTCCGTCTCGAGTACCTCCATGAGTTCCCAATATCCTATCAGCCATAGACTCTATTGGCTATAAAATTTAGACACCAACATGGTTGTTCATGGTGATTGCTCAAATCATTGCAAGTACGGTAAGTCCATAATTACATTGACCAAGTGTGACTAACTACTTACCTTATTCTCATGTTCTAATCATTCACTATCCTAACACACATTATCATTCAAACAAACTAAGCATGTAAATTCAAGTAGCACGTGCATATAAAGTACTTACATATTTTTACAACTATTACTTGATGACAAAGCTACTTGGGCTAACATCCCTTCATTTGGTCCCATTTTTATTTTAGGTTTAGGTTATCAAAATAGTATACCTAATTTTCTTAAACTTTGGCTTTGATACCAACTTGCAAGGCACCATACTCGAGAAACCTCACAGTTGGTCATTTATAACATAAAAAACTTCTATATAAAACATTATAGAAGAAGTACTTAAAATTTTCATATCATTACATATTAGACTTAATAATAGGCTGTTGTTCTTAAATCACAATAATCATTTGTTCTAAGCAAAACATTAAATTGTCCATCTTAAAGTTGAAACATCATCTATGAAGTGGTGGATGTTAGTCTCTAATATGCCAAGTAGTTTTATTCCTTGTGCCATACTCAGCAATTATCATTTTCTGCCAACTAATATACATACAAAGTTAGCATTGTAAATTGAGTTGTAGATTTATGTATTATATAGATAATATACTTTCATTCTCTTTAAGATGAACACTTATTCATCATTCATATAAGTCTTATAGACCATCATTACATCCATTATTGTTTATATTATCTTTCTTTCATTAATTTTCTTTCTCGTTTATTTACTAGAGTTTGTACGGAGCAAGAACCTAGTCATTTTGTGACAACAAATGTCACACCTGCCAACACCATTCTTCGGTTAGCTAAACCTCTAGTTTTTGACCCACACTTTAAGGCACGTAGCCTACCATAAATAAGGGTCCATTCCATTCGTTTAGCTCATATTTGTGAAGTCCATTTGTGCTTGCAAGGCTTTTTAGTTAATCATTAAGGCCTGGGTAACATTTATTAGGTTTCACTATCAATCTTTTCATCATTTAATGTTCCACTTTTCTATAAGTAATACCATATAGGTTCCCTTTACTATCAACATATAACGTGGAGCATCAAGTAACATTTCATAGAATAAATCATGTAAGAATTCATACAGTAGAATCATAACATACAACCCTTAGTTGACACTTAAGTAGAATTATTGATAAAGTACTCTATGTAACTGTTAATGTGGACAATAGTAACATAATATGGGCAATGGTAGACTAATACGAGAAAGAGTACACTAATTCGAGAAACAGTAGACTAATGAAAGCAACAGTTGACTAATACAAGTTTGTGAACCCAATGTAGATGAGGAAAGATTAATGTAGATGACTACCTTAGGCAAATGTGGGTCAAGTAAAGATAAGCGGATGTCTTATACTTGGTCAATATGGGGCATAGTAACAAATGAAGGAGAGCAACTAGTATGGACAACCAATGCCGATGACCAACACTTCATCATTGCGGGTAGAGAAATAAAATGCGGGTAACAGTAATTTGGTACTTGGCCATAGAAGAGTGAATGATTTAATACGATAAACAATAAACAAATATGGGTGACTTAAAACAAATGTGGGGTACAGTAAAGAAATGCAACTAAGTAACGTTTTGCCTAGTTTCTTCCTTAGCGTTTCTACACCTCAAAGAAGTCATACATTATCCTAATTTATATATATGGATCTCATAAGGTAAGGATTAAATACTAGAGGACATCATGCATGAAACATCACCTTAAATCATGTTTAAACATAATAGTTCACGTCAAAACACCACATTTATTATAATAAGCATAGGTTTATCAAAGGTTTAACATTTTAGTATGCATATTAGCCCCAAAAAGATAGAAAACATGAAAATAAGGGGATCTAGAATTCACTTTTTGAAGCTTACTAGAAAAACCCTGACCTGAGAAAAAAACATGAGATCAACACACACGTACACATAAAGGTTCAAGGCTTACACACAAAGTCATATCAAAAACATCTTAGGAGCGTAGATCTTGCCTAGATCTATGAACAAGTATGATAAAAATCATACATTTGATAAATTCTAAAACTTTCTCTCTCTAAAATCACATGAGCTTTCTCTTTCCAACATTGGGTGTGTTTCTGATTGCATGAGAATAAGGGAAGGGGACGGCCCTTCCCTTTTATAACCACATTTGGAAGCCTTTTCCTTTTGTCCACCTTCTACTCTTCCATTTTATTAAAACCATCATCTTTACTTCTTTTTTTTTACATTTAATATTTTCAGGTGTTACAAATCCACACCCCTTATATAGGTTTGTTCATTGAAACCTGTAACTCTTTAAAGAGATCTAGATGATGTTGTTATTTCTTTTTCTGATTCCAATCTCTACTTTATCCCTATAAGAACGACGCGTTCCGAGGTGTGAAGTGGGAGAGAAGGGATGTCATAAGTTAATTTCAATCCCTTCCCATGTTTTCGGTGTACCTTTACTTGGCTAATCATGTTATTCCGTAACTACTTCTCTTTCCAATCCATGATAGCTTCAGGTTGTCCCATGTAGTTCAACCTTACATCAACCTCAATGTCGGTAAGAAGGATAGGATAACAACATCGCCTTCCGCCAAACACTTTCGTAGACGAGATACATGAAATATAGGTCAAATCCCACGTAACTCGTTCTGAATTTTCAATCTGTATGACACCTCCCCAACTTTAGCAGAGATTCTAAAAGGTCCAATGTACTTGGACTCAACTTTCCTCTTTTACAAAAACAAATTATCCCATTCCAAGGGGATACTTTCACCAATACCTTATCAACAACTTGAAACTCAGTTGGCCTTCATCTCTTATCAGCATAAGACTCTTGTTTGTCTTTTGCATCTTTCATGAAAGCATTAATCTTTTCTAACTTCTTTATTGTAGCCTCAATTACTTCAATACTTCCCAACTCTTTCAGTCTAATATCACCCTAATATAAAAGGGTCTTGCACCTCCTTCCAAAGAGCATCTTAAATGGTGGCATGCCAATACTAGCCTGATAGCGATTGTTGTAAGAGAATTCTTCTAATGGTAGGTGTTCATCCTAATTCCCACCAAAATCAATTATGCATGCTCGGAACATGTCTTCCAATGCCTAAATGATCTT
Organism: Flaveria robusta; assembly: GCA_025506415.1. Taxonomy (NCBI): domain Eukaryota; kingdom Viridiplantae; phylum Streptophyta; class Magnoliopsida; order Asterales; family Asteraceae; genus Flaveria; species Flaveria robusta. The sequence goes on along the minus strand of CM046476.1, from coordinate 10,777,298 downwards.
TTCCGATTGACCATCAGTCTGTGGATGGTAAGCTATACTGATATGTAGTTTCGTCCCCATTGCTTCGGGAATTCTCATCCAAATCTTTGATGCAAACAAGGAGTCTCTCTCGAAGGCACCAGCATACAATGTCGTGCCACAATCTCCTTGACGAATAATTCTGCCAGTCTTTCACACAAAAATGTTTCGCGGATAGGTAAAAAGTGATCACTCTTTGTTAAACGATCCACCATAACCCATATAGCATCAAATCATCTAGTTGTACGAGGCAACTTAGGGATAAAATCCATCATCACATGCTACCATTTCCATTCAGGAATGTCTAGTGGTTGGATCTTCCCGTATGGTTTCTAATATTTGGCTTTCACCTTTAGGCAAGTCAGACACTTACTATATAATTCACCATATCACTCTTTAATCATGGCCACGAATAATCTTTTTAAGATCATGATACATCTTTGCACCTAGATGAATAGAATGTCGTGTCTTATGTGTCTCATCCAGAATCCATCCTCTCAGATCCCTATATCACGGGATCCATATCCACCCAAATATGGTCTTGACACCAAGGGTTTTTCCCTAAATTTTGTAATTTGCTCTTAATCCTTTCTGAATTGATTCGATCCTCTTCCAATGCTTCATACTGAAAACCTTTGATATGATGCATAACGTCTAGCATCACAATCAACTAACAAGCTATCACTCGGATAGGCGCGAGTCTCCCTTTATGACTTAGGGTGTTAGCGACTCGTTGGCCTTGCCCAGGTGATACTGAATCTCACAATCATAATCTTTGATTAACTCCAACCATATTCTCTATCTCCTCTTGATATCTTTCTGATTAAAGTACTTCAGAATTTTGTGTTTCGTAAATAAACTGCACTTAGTCCCATGCAGGTAGTGCCTCCATAGCTTTTTTGCGAAAACCCCGGCTGCCAATTCTAGATCGTGCGGAGGGTAATTAACTTCATGGATTTTCAATTTCCTAGATGTGTAGGATATGAATTTCCCTCTTTGCATCAAGACAAAACCAAGTCTAGAATATGAGGCGTCTAAATACATGACTAGATCCCTGTTCCCTTCACGCTACGTTAAGACAAGGGCTTGAGTTAATGTTGATTTTAGTTCCTCAAAAGCATTATCCAGCTCAGTACCGTGTTTGAATCTTACATCTTTTCATGTCAACTTTGTCAAAAGAGAAACCTTCTTGGAAAAGTTCTGAATGAATATCCGATAATAACCCACCGGACAAAAAAAACTACAGATCTCAGATGATGTCTTTGAATCACCACCTCTGCTTTGGTGGGGCCACCATAATCCCTTCCCAGGTTCTGAAATTGCACCCTGTGTAACCAAAATACGCATTTCAAAAACTTTACATACAACTTCTCTCTTCTTAGCGTTTCTAATACCTCTTTAATGTGATTGGCATGATTCTCCTTACTTCTTGAGTAGATCAAAATGTCATCAATGAACATGATCACCGACTTGTCTAGCATAGGTTGGCACACACGATTTATAAGATCCATAAATGTCGTTGTGTCATTGATTAATCCGAATGACATTATGAGAAACTCGTAGGCCCATAACATGTGCGTAATGTCGTCTTCAGAATATCTTGTTCCTTCAGCATCAATTGAGGGTAGCCTGATTTGAGACCAATTTTAGAGAATTAACTCGCACCTTGTAGTTGATCGAACAAATCATTAATTTGAGGTAACGGGTATCGACTCTTTCCCTTTAACTTATTGTGCTTGTGATAGTCAATACACATCCTAATACTGCCATCCTTCTTCTTAATGAACAAAACTAAAGCACCCCATACGGAGATGCTTGGTCGGATAAAACCCTTTTCCAAAAGGTACTGCAATTAAGACATTAGTTGTTTGAGCTTGAAGGGAGCTAATTAATATGGTTCCTTGGTGATGGGTTGAGCTCCTTGCACTAACTCAATTTGAATCTCATTTTCTCTATCTAGAGGCACTCCCGACAAATCCTTAGGGAACACATAAAAAAAGTCACATACTACAAGTACATCTGACAGTTGAAGCACCTTCGCATCGACTTCTTTTACATAGGCTAGGTAAGCAGCACACCCTCGCCTAACAAGCTTTTCTACTATCATCATAGATATCACTTGTGGAATGACACATTCCTTGTCTCCATAAACCGTAACCCTATCACTGTTAGGCGTAGTCAGACAAATCATCATCCTCCTTCATATGATATTCGCTTTGAAGTTAGCCAACAAATCCATTCCTAAAATCACATCAAAACATCCCACGACCATAACATACAGTCTTGTAGGGAACCTATGACCTTCCGACTATCTTAGGCAATACTCATTCATTTTGGTTTCATTGGTGGATTCACTAGACGCGGTCTAGACATGAAAGGGCATATCAATCTTCCTACTTTTACCATGCATCAAACGATGAAACGAAATAGATACGAACCTCCTACTAGCACTAGAATCAAAGAGAACAAAAGCATACATATGGTTCACCAAAAATATACCTAAAACCACTTAAGGATCCACCCTAGCCTCATCTCGAGTCATGTAGAGCGCCCTCGCATTCATCTTCTGATTATCACCCTTTTCTTTCTCTCCTACTCCTTTTACCCCTAGGTTATCTGCCTTACCCTTTCCACAATCTCAGCCTCGATGGCCTATTTCTCCAAAATAAAAGCATCGATCTGCCCCCACATTCCCTTGCAAAGTGGTCCCCCTTGTCAAATTTGAAATAGACATCGGCCCTAGTCGACATTCCCCTTAATAACTCTTGCCACACTTCTTACATTCCCTCATATAATGTATCTTCCTCTGATGTCCATGGTTGTCAGCCATTCTCATCCTCTTCTCTCTAATCCGGTAGTTATCATTTCTAAACCTCATCCTATTGCTATTTCAGTATCCATTCCCTTTCTCCATCCTCTTTTGAGCCAACACCTCCTCCTTTTCATCATACAACCTCTTGGCTAAATCCACTATAGACCTGAATGTACTTGGCCTAGTAGCAACCATGTTTCTCTTTATATTCACAAGCAAGCCTTGCATGCACCTCTTAATATTCTTAGATACGGGAGTCACCAACTCCGGCACAAGTCTAGCTAGTTTATTCAATTTGGTGGTGCACTCCTTGTGAGTCATGTTCCCAACCTCCAAAATATAGAGTTCATTCTCAATCTTGTCCAACTCACAATGTGAACAATACTCCTCCAGTTGAGAACATCTCATCTTTGCTATGACTCATCTCCTTTTAGCTTGAAGATATTGTCCCACCAACATAGGGCTGAGTTTATAAATGAATGTGTAGCAAAATTTAGTTTCTAGTCATCCTAACATTTGCTAATATCCAGAAAAGCTTCCATTTCCCTAACCTATCGGTGAGCGGTAGTAGCATTGCCATTACCATTGAAGGTTAGGGGCTTGCATGTTTGAAAGGCCCCGTAGTTACATCCTTTGGTAGATTGTTTTAATGTTTCATCATACGATCATTACTTTGAATTACCACTTCAAGAGTTGATTGTTCTTCTTTAGAATCCTTAGTTCTCTAAGTAGATTTATCTATATCAATCTCAACGTCCTTTTCTTTTTTCACTACCTTCTCAACATCCTTCATGGCCTTGATCATTTCAGTCACTATAAAAGGTAAGACATTCTTTACTATATTATAGACCTCAACTGAACTCTCCTCTTTCATAGTTGATTTGAGCTTTGCATCTCTTTTACTCTCATGGTGACTATGCATCTCTAACTTATCATAAAACATTTTTGGTGGCCTTAGTTCGGCTTCTAGTGACATGGGGCCTAGTTGTGCGCCCGTCGCGAGCACCTCCACAAGTTCCTAATTTCCTACCAGCCATAGACACTATTTCCTATAAGATTAAAACACAAACATGGTCATTCATGGTGATTGCTCAAATCATTGCAAGTATGGTAAGTGCTTACTTGTAGTGGCCAAGTGTGATTAACTACTTACCTTACTCTTAAGTTCTAAGCATTCCCTATCCTAACACATATTAGCATTCAAACCTACTAACCATGTGAATTCAAGTAGCACACAAGTATAAAATGCTTGCTTATTTTCTAAAACTTACCTGATGGCACGTAGTCACTTGGGTCATCATTCCTTTATTTGGTCACATTTTCAATTTAAGTTTGGTTTTAAAAATTGTTTTATCTAATTCTGTTAAACTTTAGCTCTGATACCAGCTTGTAAGACCCGTCCTCGGGAAGCCTCGTAATTGGTCATTTATAGCATAAAACAATTCTAAATAAAACATTACAACGTAAATACTTAAAACATTCATCTCATTACATAACTTTGACTTAGCAAATAAACATTTATTCTCAAATCACAATAATCATTTGTTTTAAGCAAAACATTGAATTTTCCTTCATAAAGTTGAAACATCATTTATTAGGGGTGGACACCAGTCTCTGATATTCCAAGTAGCTTCACTCATTATGCCATCCTCAGCAATCTTCATCTACTGCCACCTAATATGCATACAAAGTTAGTGTTGCCAAGTGAGTGTTAGCTTTGTATATATTATAGAAAATATACATTCATTCTCTAATGTACACACATTCATGGGTCATATAAGTCTTATAGACGATCATTACATCCATCATTGTATTCATTATCTTCTTTCATTCATTATCTTTCCCTTTTCTTTACTAGAGTTTGCACAAAGCAAGAACCCAGTCATTTCACCTACTAGCGTCATTCTTTGGTTAGCTAAACCTCTAGGAGTTGACCCACACACAAGGCACATAGTCTGCTCATGAATAAGGGTCCATTTTATTCCTTTGACTCACATAAGGGAAGTCCATTTTTGCTCAAGAATATGAATCAATGTCACACCCCAACCAATGGCGGAATCATCGAGTTGGACGAAATGTGAATCAATTGTTCATAGCACATGGAATTAAATAAGTTATTATAATATTAAATGTCATTTTCTTTGAGCAAGACTAATCAAACAATACATTACAATTAATATAAACAAAAGTCAACGTAATGAAATTTGTTTTTAATATTGACTAAGTCCAATCTCTAAGTGTGCATATAGAAGACCTTTAAATTGCAAACCTGAAATCATGTGAAAAAGTAACAAGTTAAGACTTATATTTACAACAGTGTAACATAAAAGACGAATCAAACACAATCAAACCAAATGATTAAATTGACTCGATCCGTAGATGAAGCCATATGATTGATTGATTTAATATGGTTCCAATCACCACTCGAATATTCATAAAGGGTGGGTTTGTCAAACCAATAGATCTATTATTGTTTACCATGACTAGAATGAATACATGATTGTGTTATCAACTAGTTTATCTAACTATGTACTCATTATTGCAAGTAATAACATAACATGTATTGAATTGAATATTGAAATAAAATAATAAGGAATAACAATCATTGAATATTGAATCACATGATTTTCCCAAAATATAATACGTGAAAAGTGGGCTATGAATACTCAGATTGGTTGTTAAATGAAATTGTGTTAAAGAATAACTAAAATAAACACCAAAATCCTCACTCATCAACCTAAGGAATAGTGTCTTTGAATTAGAAGAATAATGTGATTGATGGACTAGATATGGATTAGGGTTTCAATTGCGTATTTAGGGTTTGATAAATTGTTTCGAATGTGATAACTTGATTAAATAAAATAATTTGATTAAGTATTTGAAATTAAAAATGGTATTAAATAATTAGTGAAATTAAATAATTAAATATTACTTAAATATTTAAGTCATAATAATTGATTAGATAAAAGTTGAGTATTAAATTATGAAGAAGGAATAATTAATTTAATAATTAATTATTTTAAACTTTGTTAATATAATTAATTGAATAATTAATTATTGAAATAATTTACAAAATATTTATTTAAAACGATTTGGAATATTTTAAATTTGATTGAAAGTAATTTTTTATAAGAAATAAACTTCTAAACAAATTTTAAAATAATAACAAAAATATGAATTTTTTTATCCTTTAGAATTCTTAGAAATTCATTTATAAATTATGGAATGTATTTTGTTAACAAAATAATTATTATATTAACTTAGTAATATATAAAGAATTTCTAGAATTAAAAAAATTGATTTTAAAAAGGTTTGAGAGTACCTGGGTCGTACAGGGGACATCTATTGTATGAAGCTAAAGTGTTAACCGGTTGAGCTAAGGCCATGTTCTTGTTGAACTCCCTTAACAAGTTTTAAATACATGATTTAGATGAATTCCCCAATGTAATCATATACCCTAATTCAATCAGGTCCAAATGGAAGCATATTTCGATGATGATAACTAGAATATATATGGGGCTTTTGCCTAGAACATGTAAACAAGAGTTTGAGAGTGTTTAATTACCTCATTTAGAATACAATTGTTGATGAACAACCGAAAGACAATCGCGACGGCCGGTTTAATTAATACAAGAAAATAATGATGATTATAATCGAATTCGTGTTACGCAAAGCTTATAATTTTGTACTTGGTCCAAAGCCATCTATTAATTTCTGTTTAGAATGATCGGAAGGATGATTGCGATGAGGTTGCAAGTCACTATGAATGAAAAAAATCAAATGTCAGGTTTGGGAGTGTTTCAATTGGAATTAAATGCTTAGAAAGTTTTAGAGAATCGATCAGAGGGTTTCCCCTCAATTATAAAGGTCCAATTGTATAGTTTTGAATCCATCGAGTTATGATTTTGATTTGGTTGTTTCGATTGAAAAATGATGATGATTACTCGGTTTCAATAGTAACTAGTGATGGGACTGAATTCGAAGTGCTTAAAACGCATTTTAGGCTTAACAATTCATTCATTTGATCAAGATTTGGGTTGTAACTGATCAAATTGTTAAGGGGTTTTTGTTTTGGGTTCAAACACACCACAATAGTCTTGATACTCGAATAAAAGCATGGTCATGGGTTCAAAACACACCCACGAGAGTCACGGCATGCTTTAATCGAGTTGAATTGACCAAAAATCGAGGTTTGGAGGTCGCAATAATAATGACGAGGACTTGGCTGGAGATGGTAGGGCGATAGGAGGGTTGATCTGGGTTTTTTCAAAAATTTATAGATTGGTCCCTATACTTTTTAAATTTTTTTTTTAAACTTTGCTATTTAAAGTTTTAGAAATTACATTTTGGCCCTTACGGTTTCAGAGCTTATTATTTTTTATTTAAAACTTTTCGACTTAAGTTTTAAAAGTAACATCTCAAACCCAAAGTTTATAAAAACCCTAATTTATAATCAATCAAATTATTTGTTTTATAAAACTTTTAGATTTTATAAATCTTGTAGTAAACCTTGTAATTTGATTATTTATTTTAATTTAATAATCAAACTCATAAATGACAAATAAAAATTTATAACTTTAAAAAAAAATTTATAGGTTATAATTTTTTTTTATAAAATGATTAAATGGTTTAATAAACAAGAATTAAATGATATAATTCACAAAAAAATTGATTTTGAATAATCAAAATAGATAAGGTTAATTATGAATTTTTTTATTGTATAAAATATCAAAATAGGTTCGGGTTTACATAATCAAAACGGAGTAAATGTTACATTCATTAGTTTCACTGTCATACTTTTCATCATTTAATGTTTCATTTTACTATAAGTAATACTTTATAGGTTTCCTTTACTATCTACACATAACCTAGAGCATCAAGTAACATTACATAAATTAGTTACGTAAGAATTCATACAGCAGAATCGAAACATACAACTATCAGTTGACACTTAACTGGAAATCTTGATAAAGTACTCTAAGAAATCACTAATGCGGACAACAGTAACCTAATGCAGGAATAATAGACTAATGCGACCAAAAGTAGACTAACACGTGCAACGGTAAACTAATACAAGTAGTGAACCCAATGGGGATGGGGAAAGACTAATCCGGATGACTACCTTAGGCAAATGCAGGTCAAGTAAAGATATGCGGATGTCTTATACTTGGTCAATGCGGCGCATAGTAACAAATGCGCATGTACTACAAATACGGACAACAAATGCGGATGACCAACACTTTGTCGATGCGGATGGAGAAATCAAATGTGGGGAACAGTAAATTGATAATTCGCTATATATGGGTAAATGATTTAATGTGATTCACAAGAAACAAATGGGGGTGACTTGAAACACATTTGGGGAACAATAAAAAAATTCAGCTAAGTAAACGTTCTACCTAGTTTCTTCCAAAGTGTTTTTATAACTTAATCAAGTCATATATGATCCTAATTTATAAATCTGGACTTCATAAGGCTAGGGTTCAACACTAGAGCACATCATGCATGAAACATCACCTTAAATCATGTTAAAACATGGTTGTTTCGTAAAACTACCACCTTTACTATAGAAAGCATTGGTTTAACAAAGGTTTATCATTTTAGTATACATATCAGTCCCAAAAAGATAAAAATCATAAAAATAAGGGAATCCAAAACTCAACTTTTGAATCTTTCGAGAGAAACCCTAGACCCAAGAACAAAACTTGATATCTACACACATGCACATGTAAAGGTTCAAGCTTTACACATAGAATCAAATCAAAAACATCTTAGGAGCTTAGATCTAGCCTAGATCTATGAAAAAATATGATAAAAATCAAAACTTTGATTAATTATTCAATTTTCTCTTTATAAAATCGCATGAGTTTTCTCTCTTTAACCTTGGGTGTGTTTTTGATCGCATGAGAATGAGGAAAGAGGCTGCCCTTTTCTTTTATACCAACACTTGGAAGCATTTTTTTATCCACCTTTAGCCCTTCCAATTTATTATAACTGTCATCTTTACTTCCTTTTTTTTCTTTTTAATATTTTTAGGTGTTATATTGTTGTGATAATAAGATTAATGTTTAAATAATTGTTAATATTTTTACAGATTAACTATATTAATATTATTTGAAAAAGTTACAGATGATTGGTGAAGTCATAGTCATATGAATAGTATGAAGTAGCACTATCATTATTTATAAATTATAATGTTATACAAAATATTAACATTGTTACAAACCTTCTTCGTCGTACCCCTTGAGATTTAACTAGGTTCATCATCCTTTTTCTTGTTGGACTCCTCATCATTGTTAGGTTTATCATTATGTTCCTTATCATCATCAGATTGTGGGGGTTAACATTGTTGTTATGTTTTAGGAATAAGCTGTTGAGTTAGCAATTGGGTATAGCTTTGTTGCATAAGTGTATACAATGAGCAATGGGATTTTGAGTTTTGAGAACACCGGTTTGTTTTCCATGGCTCAACCCTTGTTCCCGAGAGGATGAAGAAGCCATATATTTAAAGGTTGAAAAATCTAAGAATTGGGGTTTAAAAGTAAGTTAATATGTTTATATATTAAGAATTTTAATAGTTTATGTTTTTAATTATGTTATGTTTCACAAACAAATATCTCCCAAAAGGTGAAAAGTGACCTACGCGAAGGAAGGTGTGGAGGTATTCTTTAAGGGGGTTGAGAATAAAACCAAAAAAACTATTATTATAATTTATAAAAGCATTTTCAATGTTAAAAAATAAAAGTTTAGTCATCTGTGTTGTGAATCAGAGTCAATGTGAGGTTGTAAAGGTAACCGAGGTCGAAGCTTCATTTGAGTAAGTTATGGATGTTGTAATCATGGTTGCATGTGCATCTAGAGCCAATAAAGATGATGGCATCCTCAATTTGAGGTTTGGTGGTTTTTTTTGTTTGATTTGAAGTCGCCATAAATCATTTGAAAAAATCAAGGAGAGGAGGAAATGAGGTTTGGTGGTTGTTTTTGGAATCCACATGGACTGCCAGCGAGCTTTTAGAGACCAAAGATATGACATGAAGAAACATTTTTTGGATCAAGGAGGTTATGATGATATAGAGCGGGCTATGAGTCACCCCCCGAATGGCCAGAGTCAAAAGGCATGGGAGAAGGTAGTTGAGTTGTTTACAAGTGGAGAAGGTAGTTGAGTTGTTTACAAGTGAAGAACATAAATGCCTTTCACAAAAAGGCTCAGGCAATAGAGCTAAACAACTTTATCCAAGTTTGCATGGGAGTCGTTCCTATGCCGAGACGCGATATCTTCAAGTAAGAAAACATGTACTATCTAAATACGTATTATCAGTTTTTTCAAATATCATAAATATTATTTATTAATGTTTAAAGGAGCAACAAACCAGGACCCCAAGCCACATTGAGACATGGAGGAGGGCACATTATAGGGAAGGGTTTGGATGGGTCAACCCGAGGGCAGAAGAAGATTGGGTAAGTTTAAAACTTTTATTTTTATGATTTGTTGAATATGTTATTATCATGTTTTTGTTTGTTGTTGGTAGTTTAATTGGATTTAATATGTTGTTAGTATATTGTTTATTTAGTATGTTGTTTATTTAATATGTTGTTAGTAAATGGGTCAAAATCACCCAAACACACGTCAATTAATTTAAAATAAATATTATTAGTTGCATTGTTAGTTTAGATGTTGAAATTTGGGAATTATTATCTTATATATACTTATAATTATACAGGTTGGTTTTTTTTATTTAAAGTAGCTATGCTGGCGAAATTTCATAAAAATATATACTTATTATTTTGTTTTTAAAAATACAGGTAAAAATTGAAAATCAATATGCCCAAATGCAAATGGAGGCGGGCGAGTCGCCCGTAAACGAGATAGAATGTTTGGAGCTCGCCTTGGGACAAAAGCGTGGTCATACGAGAGGTGTTGGGCAAAAAGTAAAAAATTTCTCTCGTTATGAACCATCAAGCGGGTTGTCATCAAATCAGGATGAAGAAATGGAAGCTCTAAGGCAACAAATGCGCGAAATGCAAGAAAGAATGGATGAATTTGAAAGAAGAAAATCAAATCCCGATAATGACGAAGATGACAATTAGATAGTTAATTTGTTTGGTTTGTAAAAATTTAAAATATATTTACATTAATAGTTTTGTTTTTTTGGTACGTAACTTGAATCTGATTTTAGTTTAGGAATCCATAATATATAATAGCATTAGTTTGACTGTACAAGTCTGTATTAAAACCTGTAATATTGGGAGGATAACAGGAAAATATAAAAAAAAATAAAATTTAAAATTTAAAACAGAAGGGCCCATGTCGTCATCGCCATAGGGTTGACTTAAAATTTTTTTTTAAATTTATTTTATTTTATATTTAATAATTATATTTTCTGCTAGACCAATGGCGACGACATGTCATCGCCATAGACCTTTTCAAAAAAAATTTAAAAATTAAATAATAAAATACATGGCGACAACTCTATGGCAACGACTTGTCGTCGGCATAGACCTCTATGGTGACATAGGTTGTGGCAACGACAAGAAACAGACCTATGGTGACGAGCTTGTGGCTACCAGGTCTATGGCGACAACATGTCGTCGCCATAGCCTATGGCGTGGCGAAGACAAGTGGTATCTATGGCGACGACTTTTGTCGTCGCGATAGGGTCAATTTCTTGTAGTGAGGACGGTGACGGTTGCGAGTTGAAAAGAGGGTCGGTTGCGCACAAATGATTCATCTTTCAACAGCATGTCTGGAAGAACGTTCATCTTGTTAAGTAACCTGCTCATATATTTTCAATTATTTATTGTTATTTCAAATTAAAATATAGAGATAAAATATTCAATTGTAGTTGGTTAGTTCTACATATTTAATTATCTTCTAGTCTTTCTCCTGTAAGATATATATGTATGATGCATTAGTTTTCAATAATATTATCGATCTCAATTTTCTTCATGGTATCACAACCCTCTTCACAAAACTCATCTCCATTGTCAACACCATCTAATTCTCCACCTTAACCACCAACCCTTCCTTTCTAATCAACCCTTCCATGAAGGATTTGACTTTGGTAACTTTACCACCCACCTCAAACCTTACATCGTCGAACTACTTGGAACGGAGGAGCTCGTAATAGGCGATGGTTCGTGTCTTCCAATCACTCATATTGGTTCTCTCTTAATTCATACTCCTCATAAACTTCTTGTTCTCAAAAATATTTTATGTGTTCCCTCATTGTCTAAAAACATCATTTCTATATCACGTTTATGTCCGGATAATAATTTTCTCATACAATTCTACTCTTCTGTTTTTGTCTTTAAGGATCGGGAATCGAATTTCAACTACTCCGGGGAATGGAAACAAAAGGAATGTATGAGCTACGCTCATCCTTGCTATCTTCAACTTATGTCTTCCACGTGCAACGAACCGACTACACTTGGCATCATCGTCTCGGACATCCTCAAAATAAAATATTTAAGATTTTATCATCTATTGTTTCCTTTACTTCTACTGTTCATGATGACTGTAATGCTTGTTGCATAAATAAAAGTCACCAATTACCTTTTTTAGATTCCTCCCTTTCATCTAATGTAGCACTTGATTTAATATTCTCAGATGTTTGGTGTTCACCGGTCATTTTGTTTGACAACTACAAATATTATATCATTTTTGTTAATCATTTTATTAAATTTACATGGCTTTATCCTATTAAACGTTGATTCTCTTTCTATCTTCATTCATTTCCAACGTCTAGTTGAAAATTCTTTTAATCTTATAATCAAATATTTTTTTTCTGATAATGGAGGTGAATATATAAAACTATCATCCCATTTATCATCTTGTGGTATTTCTCATCCTACATCATCACCACATACACCGGAACACAACGGATATGCCGAACGTCGTCATCGACATATTGTTGAAACCAGATTGGCATTACTTTCTCATGCCACATTACGGGTCACTTTTTGGCCGTTAGCCTTTACTACTGCTGTGTACCTCATCAATCGCCTACCAACACTAACCTTAAATAATTCCTCTCCATTCCAAAAACTATTTCTCAAACTTCCGAACTACAACAAACTTCGTAGCTTTGCTTGTCTGTGTTATCCTTGGCTAAGGCCATACTCTTCTCACAAACTTCAACAACGATCTACACCATGTATTTTTGTTGGTTACTCTTCTAATCAAAGTGCTTATTATGCACTAGACCCTGTAACCTATATAAAATATTCTACTCGTCACATCCTTTTTATTGAAACTATTTTTCCATTTCAAAAGCTCACTTCCTCAATAAACAATCAACACATTAATTATAATGATTGGATTTCTTTTTCTATTCCACTTACTTCCACCTTATCATCTGACTTTATCTCCACCACTACAACCTCTATACACTCCATGCAACAACCTAACTCATCCCACGCAAACTCCAGGCATAACTCCAATTCACCAAGTTCTACCTATAATTATCACAAACCCTCGTCCCACCCCATGCATAATTCCACTATACCAACTTCAACTCATGATGCACATAGCACCCCCGCAACTAAATCCTACCCACCAAATGTAACTCAACCACCAACTTCCACTCCTTTAATAGTCTCTCCCTCTCCTCCAACAGAATCTTCTTATCACAAACCCACCACTCGACCCAACCCTAAACCTAACTCTAAATACCACAATTCAAACTATATTCTTTACAACACGTACAACTTTATCTTCTTTCACAGAACTTGCTACTATTTCACAGGCTCTTAAACACCCGTCTTGGCATCATGCAATGCAAATAGAATTTGATGCATTGCAAAGGAACAAAACATGGACTCTCGTTCCATCGTCACTTGCTCCAAATCTTGTGAGTTCTAAATGGGTTTTTCGCACCAAATATAATCCTGACGGTTCTGTTGAATGCTCGACTTGTTGCTAAAGGCTTCAACCACCGACCCGGTATCGATTATCTTGAAACCCTTAGTCCTGTTCTTAAACCAACGACACTTCGATTAGTTCTATCCATTGCCGTCTCTCAAGGTTGGATTCTACACCAACTAGATATCAATAATGCATTCCTTCAAGGAATGTTTACGGAGGATGTTTTCATGGCTCAACCTCCGGGTTTTATCGATCCCTCCTTCCCTAACCATGTCTGTAAGCTGAACAAAGCAATTTATGGACTTAAACAAGCCTCCCGAGCTTGGTATGGCGAGCTCAAATCCTACCTTATTTCCCATGGTTTTAAACCCACCATCTCCGACCCTTCTCTCTTCACTTTAACCATCGGCGCTTCTCCAATTTTTATCCTGGTGTAAGTGGATGATATAATCATCACGGGGCCTTCTACCACCTTAGTCACTCATTTTATCCAACTTCTATCCTTATAGTTTTCTTTAAAAGACCTTGGTTCTCTATCATACTTCCGTGGGATTCAAGTTCTCCCTCATTCTAGTGGTATTGTTCTTTCTCAAAAGAAATATATCACTGACATACTACAGAAAGCTCATATGAGTGATTGTCGCCCGATTACTACCCCTATTACTTGCTCTGAAACTCTAATTTTGAATGGTGCTGTTGTATACCCATCTCCCACATACTATCGTTCACTTGTAGGAACATTACAATACTTAACCCTTACTCGTCTAGACATAGCTTTCAGTGTAAACAAGCTGTCACAATTTATGCATGCCCCCACATACCAACATTAGACAGCTTTAAAAAGGTTGTTAAGGTACTTACAAGGCACTTCAAACAAAGGGTTATTGCTTCGTCGGGACTCTCTTCTTAATTCGCACGCCTTTAGCGATGCTGATTGGGTCGGCGATAAAGATAACTATCGTAGCACCACCGGTTATGTTGTCTTTCTTGGCTCGAACCCCATTTCATGGAGTTCCAAACGTCAGACTACCCTAGCCCGTAGCTCTACTTAAGCGGAATTCAGGGCGGTTGCTTCTACTACAACTGAGGTTCAATGGCTAACTCAACTCCTAACTAAACTTGGTTTCGTCTCTCTGAGAGTTCCTACAATTTACTGTGACAGTTTGAGTGCCACCACTTATTCTGCAAATTCGGTCTTCCATTCATGTATGAAGCACTTGGCACTAGATTTTCACTTTGTTCGTGAAAAAGTACAAGCCGGTTCCCTACTGGTTACACACATCTCAGGTGATGATCAACTAGCTAATGTTCTTACCAAGCCACTTCTTAGACCAAGGTTTCAATTCTTACTCTCCAAGATCGGTCTCACAAATCGTTCGTCCATCCTGCGAGGGAATGTTAAGTAATCTACTCATATATTTTCAAATATATATTGTTATTTCAAATTAAGATATAAAGATAAACAATTCAATTGTAGTTAGTTAGTTTTACATATTTATCTCCTAGTCTTTCTCCTGTAAAATATATATGTATGATGCATTAGTTTTCAATAATATTATCGACTCAATTTTCTTCACATCTATGTTTCTGCTTTACGAATATAATATTTTTTGGGCAATTCTGATAATATCAAGTCTTATACCTATTTTGATATTTTTCATTTCGGGATTTTCAGCTCCAATTAGCAAGCGACCGGAGAAACTTTCTAGTTAGGAATCAGGTATGGAACCAATAGGTACCCAGACACATCAAATACACCTAGGTTCATACCCAGTTGCATTTATTTGCTTTGCACTCGTTATACTTATAAATACAAAAAAATTCAATGTTGAATAAAATTCCGTTTTAAAAAATAGAATACCAAAATGTTGACAAAAATGAAAATCAAACCACGTATTCCGTTTTAAAAAAGTAAGCGGCCGAAAGTTATTACAAAAAAGTGAAGTCATAAGACAATTAAACGGGTTTAAAAAAATTAATTATAGATAGCCTGAGGGGTGAAAATGAAATTTTAAAAAAGAAAAAAAAAACTATATCAGTTAAACCTTGGTGGCAAAAATATTTAATAAACTAAAGTTTTTGGACAAACTCTAAAAAACTAAAATTTTACTAATCTCCGATTTCACTATATATTTAAAAGGAAAGGTCGACCTTGGAATTCATTTTAAAATGTAAAAGAGAAGATACAAGCCGCTATCGCGGTATTGTGATGAACTAAATTGGATATGAACTAAATTGGATGAGTAGAAAACATCGTTGTCGGTATTGATATAATTGAAACCGATTACGACATTTATTTTTATGATTTTTGACGAGCCAAAGCAATAATGTCTGAACTCACGCTTCGTAATATGAAGGAAAAACTACCAAACTCCCGCCGTGTAGCACTGTAGCATGAAAAAAAATAGTTTTCATTTAAACCCAAAATAAATGTCTAAGATCATACTACACGCAGACAGCATGGACATTATATAAATGTGTTTTAATTAGTTATGTTATAAATCTATATATATTCATCAACATTTTCTATCAACTGTATATAATATTGAAATTCAAAATTTTGTACTCTTTTAAACTCTGAATAAAAAGGGACTAGCCTAAATGGTTCTCAAACGCCCATCAATTAACTTTCTCTCTTTGATTCTTTGTTATGCATTGTTCTTATGTATTTGATTACCAAACCGGATCATAACATATATATAACTTGCACAAAAGCCTAATGCATACGTGCTTGTGTTGTTTACCATCGTAGTGCATTCATGTGCTTCCACACACTCTTATGATATGAGTGTATTTAATGTCTTCTATCTTTCTTCATTTGATTTAACACATATAGTCGTTGACAATAACGCATTTATTAAATAGCTGGCAGATTACTGAATTCGAAAGGCTATCCCACGTTCCCTTGCCAAAAGAGGTCCAATCATCTTCTATCCTACCATAGTTTGGTCCAAATAGGTGTGAATACGAACGGATACCAAAGTTACGGATACCAAAGTTACGGATTCAAATTTAGTTCGGATATGAGTCGGAATGACTGTAATCTATATTATATCACTAGGCATACTTTGTCGTGACACATGTTTTTTAATATACGTGTTGAAATGGTTTACGCTTCAAAATAAAATTATTTGGAAACGTTTCCGGTCAAACATAGTACGTTTACATTGAATGATATTCTATGATTTATCACATCGCATACGATACCGCCGGAACGCGCGGCGGGTAAAGAAAACTAGCCCAGTCTCATTCTTAAAACGGTAGTCGATCAATGACTAAGCATTGCCTCTGATGAATATTGAATACGTTTTGTTCATACATATCCATATTATTTTTTCAATGCAACCTTCTGATGTTACGTCCTATAAAAGCCTTAGCACATAATGGGCATTAAAAGCACACACTGCCCTCAACAAATATGATAAAAAAAACCTCATGCAGTATGAATACCCTTTCCAGCACAAGGCCACATTAATCCCATGCTTAAACTTGCCAAAATCCTTGTCAAAAAGATCACACTAGTAATGGAATCAACACCAGCCAGCCAAATGAACAAATCCATTTATACAACCAAGAATCAAAGTCTAAAATATAAATCTCTTCAAAAACACAACGCAAAACAACTTAATCACTAAATCAGTGATTAAAATAATATTAACCAGAACTAGAAACAGAACAACTCTTCTCAATGATGAAGAGAACTAGGGTTTCAATATAAAACCCAAAAGACGATAAGACTGCGAAGAGTAACCGAGAGATCTTCAAGAGAGATTTTGTGTGTGTTGATTTAACAATCCACACGGCAAGGCTATAAAGCCAAAACCAAGGAAGAATCAGGAATAGCACAGCAGCAAGCCCATCAACAACAACAGCAAAGTCCACCAGCAATATTAATAAGCCCCCCATCAAACATATAAAACATAAAAAGAAAAAAAAGATTAGAATCTACATCATGAAACAGGCATTACCCATGACTTTTAACACCCCCCCCCCCCCTTAATTTGATGTGCCAAACATACATGCAATTTTAACTTTGTTAAAAAGAACTTATGTTGTTGCATTAATAGACCTTTAGTAAAGACATCTTCTACTTTATTAGCAGAAGAAACTAGAACAGTTTTAGTAACTCCAGCACTAATTTTTATCTTAAGAAAAAAAGATCAATTTCAAAGTGTTTAGTACGATCATGAAACACAGGATTTGCTGCAATCGACAAAGCAGCATCATTATCACAGAATAGATCAACGAGCAAGTTTACGGGGACAGATAGCTCTTGCAGTATGTTTATCAGCCAGATTATTTCACACGATGCAGCACACATAGACCTATATTCAGCCTCAGCCAAAGAACAAGAAACAGTTTCCTGTTTCTTGCTCTTCCACGTGACCAAACAATCACCTAAGAAGATACAAAACCAGTTACAGATCTCCTAGAATGTAAACATTTTACCCAATCATAGTCTTCAAAAGCAGACAGACCAAATTTTGTGCTTTTTCCAAACCAAAGACCTTGCCCTGGTGCCCTTTTAAGTATTTCAACAGCCTAAGAGCAACTTGTAAATGAGAGTTTGTAGGGTGATGCATAAACTGACTTAGAACCTGAAATGCATAGGATATATCTTGACGAGTGTGAGACAAATATATTAATTTTCCTATTAGTTTTTGAAAATCAATGACATTTGATAAGACTATTTCATCCCCTTTACAAGACTTCATAACAACATAATTTTGCTCAATAGGAGTTGCCACAGGCTTACATCCACTAAGCCCAAATTCAACTAACTGATCCATACAATATTTTCTTTGAGAGAGACGCAAACCATCTTTGGTTCTAATAACTTCGATCCCCAAGAAATATTTAAGAACACCTAGGTCTTTGATCAAAAAATTTTCTTTTAGCAAACATTTCATTTTTTCAATTTCATTAAGATTATTTCCAGTAACGACAATATCATCAACATAGACAAGCAAAGCTACAAACACATTATTCACAGATTTAATAAATAAAGAATAGTCATATTTGCTTTTAGTAAAACCAAGTTCAAGTAACACTCTAACTAATTTCTCATTCCACATCCGAGGAGTTTGCCTGAGACCATATAAAGACTTATTTAGTTTACACACTTTTGACTCATTTTTTGAGAAAAAAACCTTCTGGCAAACTTATATAAACCTCTTCATTTAATTCACCATTAAGGAAAGCATTATTAATATCTAACTGAAAAAAAGCCCATTCATTTTGAACAACTAAATATATAACCATTCTAATTGTGACCATCTTAACAACCGGAGAAAAAGTTCTATCAAAGTCAATGCCTTCCTTTTGGCTATACCCTTTTGCAACTAACCTTGCTTTATATCTATCTATTTCACCTGTAGACTTGTATTTTATTTTAAACACCCACTTACAACCTATAGGTTTTCTACCTTGAGGAAGGTCAATAAGAGACCATGTATTATTCCTATTCAAGCCCTCTATTTCCTTGTTCATGGCATTCGCCCAATTAATATCAAAGTGAGCCTCTTTAAAATTTTTTGGTTCAATGGTTTTGTTTAGAACAGACATAAAACTTTTATTTTCAGCAGATAGGTTTGAGTAATTTACAACTTTTTCCATTCCATACTTGACCTTCCCTTCTATTATAAAGTCATCTAATTTTTTTAGAAAGGATGAAACTCGGGAAGACTTTCTAACATTAATAGATGGCTCATTGATACCCTCAGAGGAGCTTAAATTTTCATTGTGGCTATTTAGGTTTGCCTCACTAGTGCCATGACTCTTGTTAGAGGACTGCTGAGATTGTGCTGAGCCATCATAGGATTCAGTTGCTACTACCACTTGAACTATGAGTGTTGCAGCTAATAAAAAATAGGCATTTCATTTGTATCCCTCTTGCCATCATAGGGTATCTCACCATTAGTATTTATTGGACTGACTTGTTTCAAATGAATCAAAAAAATTTAAGTTGGTAATCTTATTATCAAAGATTTCACCTACATCGTTTGTGGTATTATGTTCTTTAAAAGAAAATACTGTTTCATAAAACTTTACATCTCTTGAAAAAATAACCTGTTTTTTATCAAGACTCCACAACTTGTATTCTTTTTTAAAAATAGAGTAACCAATAAAGACACATTTTTCAGCATGGAAACCAAACTTATTTGAGTTGTTTAATATAGTGGAGAAACAAAGACAACCAAAAATCATAAGGTGATTAAGAGAGGGTTGAAAACCAAACATAATTTCATATGGGGACATGCCATTAAGAACAGAGGAAGGGGTCCTGTTGATTAGGAGCAGTTAGCACATGATCAGACCAGAAACGAAAGGAACCCCTCTTTGAAATAACAAGGTTCTAGCAATATTCAAAAGGTGTCTATGATTTCTTTCAACAACACCATTTTCTTGAGGGGTGTAGACGCAGAATGTTTGATGGATAATTCCATTTTTACTTCCAAAGTTACTCATTTGGTTATTTAAGAACTCGGTTCTGTTATCACTTCTAATAACTTTGAATGATTTATTAAACTGAGTTTTAAGCAAATTACAAAAGCTTTCGAAGTTGCAAAATACTTCGTCTTTATTTTTCAATAAGTAGACCCAAACAGATCGAGAGAAATCATCGACAATAGTAAGGAAGAAATGATGTCCTTCCCTACTAGGAACTTTGTACGGTCCCCACACATCAAGGTTAACAAATCCCCAATTGCAGTGGACTTGTGATCACTCAAAGGGAAAGGTTCCTTATGTTGTTTTGCCCTATGACATGCATCACCGGGAATAAGATTACCTTGATGTTTGAGACCTAATTTGGTTCGTAAAACTTCTAGAACATTGTCAGAGGGGTGTCCCAATCTAGAATGCCATAAATCTACAGAATTATAACTGTTAAAGCACACCTTGAAAACACACGAGGGATCACCCCACATGTACAAACCATCAACTTGGTTACCAGTTACCAGGACTTTTTTTATAAGAGAATCCTGGATAAAACAATATTTTTCATTAAAGACAACCACTAACTTATTATCTTTGGCAAGCTTATAGACTGACATTAAGTTTAGAAAGTAATCAGGCACAATGAACACATCTGATAAGACCATATCATTGTTTAATTTAAACAACTAATTTAGTGATAATAGCCTCAGTACCGTTAGGGTGCTTGACAGTGATTTTATAATCAGAAACATCAACTAGGTTAAAAAGATTTTTATTAGACGTGACCATGTGCTGATTTGCACTTGAGTCAACAACCCATTCGCAGGATGGAGAGTTATTCTGAGATGCAAAATTAAAGATAGATTCACAAAAAACTATTTCAAACTGCACATTATAGGAGATACCTCCAGAATTGCCATTAGACTGAGTGTCAGCTGTTTTATCATTTAGGAGGCCAAGCAGCCGAGTTATCTGATCTGCAGTAACAGATGGTGTGGAATTAGTAGTGTTTGAAGAAGATGTAGTGTTAATTGACATTGCTGATTTATTGTTTTGATAGCTACCCGACCCATTTTTTGATTTTGATCCCGAAGGATACCCAATAATTTCAAAACAACGTTCAACAGTGTGACCCCGTTTGTTGCAATGAGTGCACTTCAAATTTGGATTGGGTCCTTTTCCAACCCTTTTTTTGTTATCAGTTGTTTGATTTGTTTTTGAAATAATTCCTACATTCTGATTTTTGGTAATATTATTTGATCCTCTGGGAGATTCTTCTCTAGAAAGATTGGGGAAAAGCTGTTTTAATGGTAGGCAGAGGATCACAAGTTAACAAATTTGTCCTCATAAGTTGATAGATGTCATCAAGACCCATGAGGAAATGCATCAACTTAATCAGTTGATTAAAATCATTGAATTCTTTGGAAGCATTACATGAACAAGAAGGTAGTTAGACTATTGCATTAAACTGTTTCTACATTGTATTTAGTTTATGATAATATTCAGAAACTGTTGAACCATTTTGTTTTAGAGAGTTAATTTTCTGATGTAAACCAAACACTACAGATCCATCCACCTTATCATATGTTTCTT
This sequence comes from Flaveria robusta, assembly GCA_025506415.1. Classification (NCBI taxonomy): domain Eukaryota; kingdom Viridiplantae; phylum Streptophyta; class Magnoliopsida; order Asterales; family Asteraceae; genus Flaveria; species Flaveria robusta. The sequence continues at coordinate 10,755,573 of CM046476.1, read as the reverse complement.
TTATATCCTCCCAGACTTCAGATGCTAACTTAGAGTAAACATGACCAACATACAATTCGTCACTCACAGAATTAAGCAACTAGGTAAGAACAACAGAATTACGTCTTTCCCATTGTATAGCAAGAATATCATTTTCTGTAGACTTTTTACAAGAACCATCTATGAATCCAATTTTATTCTTGGCCTGAAGAGCTAATTTCATAGCATTAGCCCATACAATATAATTTTATGTTCCTTTTAATTTTATGTTTACTATTGTTAGGTTACTAGAGTCACTTGGGTGAAGATAAAAAGGGTCACTAGCATCAAGTTTACTTACAAGGGTCTCGGTAACCTCAATCGAACTAGGTCCAGAACTATGTGGAACAACATATTTAGGATCAATATCAGCCATTTAATCAACTAAAATATGATTGCACTCAAGCACATGCACAAACGACAACACAAACCAGAGCCAGTTTTTCACACCACTTAAGTGGCAGATCAAGAATTATCCAGTGTTGATTATGAAGGCACAAAAAAACACACACGTGATGCACACAAAAATAGCATAATCAAGTGCACACAACCAAGAACAGGGGTTGGCTCTCCTTGTTAATAACTAAGTGCTGGTCCTCCTAACCCAACCCAAACAATGCCTAAATCAGGATATTCGTGATGCAAAGAACAAAAAATATATTTAACAAGATAATAATGGAACGATCACCAAGAAATGCCCTTAATTAGGGTATTTCAGTCCTTTTGTAGATGAGAGATATAACCTTCACTTAGGGTTACAATCACTCAGAAGCATCCAAGATAAGAGACTTTGATCCACAACAATCTTCACAACGAGCTATCAGATAGATCTCGATCAAAAAGAACATGCACCAGTAGAAACACATGAACACATGAAAGGTTACAAGATGAAACCCTAAAACCTTCAAGCAAGGGAGAGAGAACGCGTGAAAGAACCAGAATCACGAGATGAAGGCACTCAGAGCCGCAATGGCTCTGATACCATGTCAAAAAAGATCACACTAGTAATGGAATCAACACAAGCCATCCAAATGAACAAATTTATTAGAACAACCGAGAATCAACGTCTGAAATATAAATCTCTTCAAAAACACAATGAAGAACAACTTAATCACTAAATTAGTGGTTAGAATAATATCAACCTGAACTAGAAACAGAACAACTATTCTCAATGATGAAGAGAACTAGGGTTTTAAAATAAAACCCAAAAGACGATAAGATTACAAAGAATAACCGAGAGATCTTAAAGAGTGATTTTGTGTGTGTTGATTTAACAATCCACACAGCAAGGCTATAAAGCCAAAACCTAGGAAGAATCAGGAACAGCCCAGTAGTAAGCCCATTAGTAACAGCAGCATGCCCATTAGCAACAGCAGCAAAGCCCATCAACAATAATAAGCCCACCACCAAACATATAAAACATAAAAAGAAAAGAAAAGATTAGAATTCACATCAAATTGGAACACGCATTACCCATGACTTTTAACAACCACCCCCCCCCCCCTCAATTTGATGTTCCAAACATATCATACAATTTTAACTTTGTTAAAAAAAACTTATGTTGTTGCACTAATAGACCTTTAGTAAAGACATCTGCTACTTGATTAGAAGAAGAAACTTGAACAGTTTTAATAACTCCAAAACTTACTTTTTCTCTTAAGAAAAAAAGATCAAATTCAAAGTGTTTAGTATGATCATGAAACACAGGATTTGCTACAATCGACAAAGCAGCATCATTATCACATAATAGATCAACCGGCAGGTTTACAGGGACATATAGCTTTTGCAGTAAGTTTATCACCCAGATTATTTCACACGAGGCAGCACACATAGATTTATATTCAGCCTCAGCCAAAGAATGAGAAACAGTTCCCTTTTTCTTGCCCTTTCACGAGACCAAACTATCACCTAAGAAGATACAAAATCTAGTTATAGATCTCCTATAATGTAAACATTTTGCCCAATCAAAGTCTACAAAAGCAGATCGACAAACCAAATTTTGTGCTTTTTCCAAACCAAAGACCTCGCCCTGGTGCCCTATTCCATAGGCTTCTACATAACCTTTGTCAACATCGAATTCAACCACCAATGCCTCGTTAAATCACAAGGCTCGGACGCCATCAACAGTCACGCGTCTTTCCAATTTGAGACCATCCTAACGGCCTTTCGCTACTCGAAAACCAGGATGCGACCCAAGACATCCCCTCGCTATGCAAGGCCACCTCCGAAACCTGTCTGGAACCTTTTAAAACGCTCCTCTCGAAACTCAATGATGCCACTACGACATCACTGGTTAGTTGTGTAGTTTCTGACCTTGTCATGAGCTTCACACTTGAGGTTGTAGATGAATTGGGTATACCTGAAGTTGTGCTTTGGACAGCTAGTCCTTGTGGTTTGTTTGGTGCATCCAAACTGGTTAAATACACCCAGTTACATTTATTTGCTCTACACTCGTTATACTTATGATACAAAAAATATTTGATGTTGAATAAAATTCGGTTTTAAAAAATAAAATATCAAAATGGTTGACAAAAATGAAAATCAAACGACGTATTCCGTTTTAAAAAAATAAGCGGGCGAAATTTATTACAAAAAAGTAAAGTCATAAGGCAATTAAACGGGTTTAAGAAATTAATTATAGATAGCGTGAGGGGTGAAAATGAAATTTTAGAAAAGAAAAAAAAAAACTATATCAGTTAAACCTTGGTGGAAAAAATATTAAAAAAACTAAAGTTTTGTGACAAAATCTAAAAAACTAAAATTTTACTAATCTCCGAATTCACTATATAATTAAAAGAAAAGGACTCTAGAATTCATTTTAAAATGTAAAAGAAAAGATACATACCTACTATTGCGTTTATTGTGACGAACCGAATTAGATATGAGTGGGAAACATCGTTGTCGGTATTGATATAATTGAAACCGGTTACGACATTTACCTTTATGGTTTTCGACGAGTCAAGGCGATAATGTCTGAACTCATGCTATATAGTGTGGAGATAAAACAACCAAACTCGATCTCGCGCCGTGTAGCATGGGAAAAAATAGTTTATATGTAAACCCAAAATAAACGTTTAAGATCATTCTATACGCAAGCAGAACGGATATTATATAAATGTGTTTTAATTAGTTATGTTATAAATCTATGTTCGTCTAATATTTTCTATCAATTGTATATGATACTGAAGTACTCTTTTAATCTCTTAACAAAAAGAGACTAGCCTAAACCGGATCATAACATATAACTTGTACAAAAGCCAAATGTATACGTGTTTGTCTTGTATATTATCATAGTGCATTCATGTGCTTCCACACAATCTTATCATATGCGTGTATTTAATGTCTTCTATCTTGCTTCACTTGATTTAACACACATAGAAGTTGGCAGTAACGTATTTATGGCCGATTACCGAATTCGAAAGGCTATCCCACGTTTCCTCGCCAAAAGAGGTCCAATCATTTGCTATCGTGTCATAGTTTGGTCCAAATAGGTGCGGTTAAGAACGAATACCAAAGCTAACCACGGATCCAAATTTGACTCTATGCCGCCTTTCATCACCCGTCACCCTAGAAACTAGATACATAACTTGTCTGGTTGTGTGTAGTTGAACCGGAAGCTTTCGGCTATATACAAGTCAGACCTAAAACTGAACCGGACGATCGAATTTGTTTTCAAATAATTACCTTTTGTTATTTTCCTTTCGAAACGCCATTTAGTGATGTATTATTATTTTAAACATCATACTTCATTCTTTTAAAACTTCACAAGTTATCCATATTACAAATCCAGGGAAAAAATGTTGTGATAAATTTGTTTAATTTACATGGAAGGATCTACGCAAAACATTAAATATTGCAAAACACACGTAACAAAATGAATCAATTTAGTTTTTTAGCATTAAAACTTTTGAAAATAAGAAAGTAATAGAAATACAATTTTTTTTTATCATTTTTGAGATTTCAAAAACATTTAGAAACTATTTTGTTTATTTGTACAGCTTTTACATGTGTAGATACAGGGATGATAATTGAAAAACAAATGCACATATAAGTTTGATAATATTTTTGTGTATATGAATATACTCATTTTATATATTTATGAGTGTATTTCCTATACTATATGAAATAATTGTGAGTGATTGTGATTTAAAAATTGAAAAAATACTATTGTTTATTTGTATATTTGATAAGACACTTTTCACCTCTTATAACTTTTTGATTTTTTTTTAATATAATTCTAAGCAAAGGTTAAAAAAATTATAACAAAAAGTATAAAATTTTATTATTTAATTAAAAATAAAAAGGAAAAATTTATTTTAAATGCTCTCAAGTACTAAGAGCATTCACAACTCACTCTCCATCTCCATCTCCATCTCTATAATTATACTAAAAAACACTATTTTTTCTCTCTTCTTTTCAATAAAATAATATTTTTTATACTTTTATAATTACATTTTCTCTCTCCTCCACTCACAACCACTTTCAACAAATATTAAAAAATTAATAGAGATGAACAATGTTTTATCAAATATAGAGATGAACAGTAACATGTTTTCTATCCTCAGTAACATGTTCTCTATCCTCCACTCACAACCACTAATAACAATTCTCTATAATATAGAGAACACACTCACGGATTTATGAAGAGCCTCCTGTGAATGCTCTAAAACCACCTCCTGACATTATAGTTACTATACTTAAAAATAAAGTTTGGTGCCATTTCTCATCCCCTCTCCGGCTTTTAACTTTTACATTTTTAATCTTATAAATATTTCGTAAAAATTTATAAAATATGACTTTAACCCACTTATGTTTCTAAAGTTTCGATTTTCTTTCTGTACAAATTTTATTTTAAAAAACTAATTTCTTACTTTTGTATTTTTACGTACATGTTGGTACAAATATGAATCCGTGTACGTTTTGACGTAAATTTTGTTCAGAATCGAGTCGAAAGAAATATAAAACGCTTTCGTGCTTATTTATATATACACTTTAAGATGGTTTATGTTTCGACGTTCGTATACGTTTTGACGTAAATTTTGTTCACAAAATGAGTCTGTTCAAATATAAATCATTTACGTGTATGTTTTGTTTGGAAAAACGTCGGGCCATATATAACACGTTTTCATTCAACGGTATAAATCCTATCGATAACTCTATGTTTCGACGTCAATTAAATTCGGATATGGGTCGGGTGATTATAATCTATATTATATCACTAGGCATACGGCGTCAATCCACGTATTTTTTTATGTACGTTTTGACTTGTTTTACGTTTCGACATAAATTTTTTGGAAAATGCATTGGGTCAAATATTATATATTTATATTCAACAGTATAAATTCGAGTTACTCTAAATTTCAATATAAAGTTAATTCGAAAACGAGTCGGCTCATTGTAATTTATATTTTATCACGCCGCATACGATACCGGAACATATATCGGGTAAAAAGAACTAGTATAAGTTTCATTCTGAATATATTAGTCAATGACTATGCATTGCCTCTGGTGAATATTGAATACATTTTGGTCATACATATCCATATTATTTTTTCAATGCAACCTTCTGATATTACATATCCTATAAAAGCCTGCACAGAATGGGCAATAAAAGCTCACACTGCCCTCAACAAATATGATGAACAAACCTCATGCAGTATGCGTACCTTTTCCAGCACAAGGCCACATTAATCCCATGCTTAAACTTGCCAAAATTCTCCATTCCAAAGGCTTCCACATAACCTTTGTCAACAACGAATTCAACCACCAACGCCTTGTTAAATCGCAGGGCTCGGGCGCCCTCAACGGCCGCGAGTCGTTTCAATTCGAGACCATCCCTGATGGCCTACCGCCACCCGAAAACCTGGATGCGACCCAAGACATCCCCTCGCTATGCAAGTCCACCTCTGAAACCTGTCTGGAACCTTTTAAGACGCTCCTATCGAAACTAAATGACGCCACTACGACCCCTCCTGTTAGCTGTATTGTCTCCGACGGTGTAATGAGCTTCACGCTTGACGCCGCGGATGAATTGGGTGTCCCGGAAGTTCTGTTTTGGACAACTAGTGCTTGTGGCTTCTTGGCTTATGCACATTATGCCACTCTTAGGCAAAATGGATTATTTCCACTCAAAGGTAACATATCTTATTTTCAATTGAAATTACACCATTCCTTTCATCCATCATTTCATTTCAATTTGTTTATATGCATGTACCTTTTGGATGTAGATTCTGTTGATTTAACGAATGGGTATTTGAATACAATAGTTGATTGTATACCTAGCATGAAAAACATGCGATTGAAGGACATGCCAACGTTCATTCGAAGCACTAATCCGGACGAAATCATGGTCAATTTTTGCATCCGAGAAACCGCTAGAGCGAAAAAGGCTTCCACCATAATACTCAACACCTTCGAAGAACTAGAACACGAAGCCTTAACCGAGCTATCTTCCATTTACCCTAAGGTTTTCTCTATTGGACCCTTACACACTATTGCCAACGGTTTGGTGGAAGAGGACCTCAACTTGCTGGGCTCAAGTCTCTGGATTGAAGACGCCGAATGCCTCGAATGGCTCGACTCGAAAGAAGCTAATTCGGTTGTTTATGTGAACTTTGGAAGCATAACTGTGATGACACCTGAACAACTAGTCGAGTTTTCGTGGGGGCTGGCGAACAGTGACCAGGCCTTTTTATGGGTTATCCGACCCGACCTTGTTACGGGAGACTCGCGGATGCTACCACCGGAGTTCCTTGAGGCGACCCGTGAGAGGGGGTTGTTGACAAGCTGGTGCCCTCAACAAAAGGTTCTAAACCACCTGTCAGTGGGAGGGTTTTTGACACACTGTGGGTGGAACTCGACGCTCGAGAGTATATCGAGTGGAGTTTCAATGATCTGTTGGCCGTTTTTTGCCGAACAACAGACCAATTGTTGGTATTGTTGTAATAAATGGCGCATTGGAATGGAGATTGGCGGTGATGTGGATAGAAAAGAGGTTGAAAAGCTTGTGAGGACTTTAATGGTGGATGACAAAGGCAAAGAGATGAGGAAGATGGCTATGATTTGGAAGCAAAAGGCTGAATCATCATCATCTTTGTTAAACATTGACAACTTAATCAACCAAGTGCTCCTTTGATCATAGGGTTCTATTATCAATAAAGATTATTAGATATATAAAATTAACAAGCATTTTGTAGAAATACTCATGTATGTCACAATCAAAACTGAAGTATTCTTCTTGCAATATCTCATAATAAATTTCACAATGTTTTATGCATAGTAGTATCCTTTTTATATATTATTTGTGAAGTTGTGAAGATAATGTAATTGTTGTTATGAGATATTTAATTAGTACATAGTTTGCATTTAATTGTGAATATGTTGTATGAGCATGGTTATAGAATTGTGTTTTCAGAACATCCAATAATTAAAATGTTTTTTTATTATTATGACATTAGTTATTGTACAAAGCATACATAGCCTTAAACACTCACATGTGATACATAGATCTTCTTTTTAACCAACTTCGATAGAAGTTGTACTAGTGTATATATTATCAAACTAGTTTACAATCCCGTGTAATACACGGGTTAAATAAATTTACTGTTACATGGTTAATAATATAAAAAGTAATATCTTAAATATTGTGTATTATACGAATTGAATAAACTCATATATTACACATTTAAAAATTTGAAGTTAACATATTTGAATTTTAATTATGGATGATGATTGATTAATGAATAACTATTATAGGATTCATAATTAAGAGGAGAGAGAAGCGGGAAAACCAATTATTAGATGTTCTAAAATGATGACAAATGCTTGAATTTATTTTTATTTATTAGTGTAGAGATTAATCAATTTATATCCTCTTATAGCCCTTGTTATACTTACATGGAGTAACTAAATAACAGACCGTATAGTAGCATACGACCCGTTACTGATGTTGTAAACATAAAGTAATAACCTATACATGTCATTATGGTTTTATAAATTATTTGACATAACGTATTATTTCTTGCTTTTCATGTTTTTTTAGTTTTATTTAATTATCTTACACAACATTTTATTACTCAATACGTGTATCAATTTTTTGACGTAACGTAAAATTCCGTAGAAACTTATCATATAAGCCATCATATTTTAATTAATTTCATAGTTCATCTCTTTAGTTTACATCGCATCCACGTAACACAAAAAAAAATGTCGCCTAACGTAAGAAACAAAAGAAGCAACTAGAACGTGACAATTTCTAATGCACTCGTCATGACTAATAACATTTCCACCACCAGTGTAGGGAACTATGGTTGGAAGAATTGTCAAAACTAGTCTCAAAATGTTATCTCATTTTCGTACAACGGAGATTCCCAATGGTGTAAGGTCTATCATATGACCCTTACGGCACCTAATAGAAATTTTTGTGGTACAAATATAGGGTTTTGTGGAGATGGTTACATGGAGGTTAATTATACGCACATAAAACATTACACTTCGAATTAAAATATTCTAAATGGCAATAAGCTGTAGATGGCAAATGTCGTTGACATAGGCTATCGCGACAGGCTCAGTAGCCACAGTGTCGTCGCAATAGCCACATTCGCCATAGCCGTCTATCGCGACGACAGATCGTCGCCACATACTTGTCGGCATTATTTTAATCGTGATATTTTTAATTTAAAATTAAAAAATTAAATATACTATGTCACCATATGTTTTATAATATAATAATTAACAAAAATAAAAAGATATTTTAAATTAATAAATTATTTTTTAATTTTGACCTGTGGCGATAACATGTCGTTGTCATAAGGTCCCAAATTAAAATTTTTATTTTTTAAATTTTAATTTTTTTCACTTTTTTTTACCTAAAATTTAATGTTTTGAACCCAAATCAAATACACAGAAATAAAAACTAAATATTACGAATGTCTAAATGAAAATCAAACAATTCTAGTTAATTACATACCAAACAAAACAAAAATACCAAATTAAACATATCTTAAGTTTTTACAACCCAAACAAATTAATTTCCTACTTGTCGTCGTCTTCATAATCTTCATCGTTATCGGGATTATACTTTCTTATTTCAAATTCATTCTTTCTTTCTTGCATTTCACGCATTTGTTGCTTTAATTCATTCTTTCTTGATGGTTCATAACGACATATATTTTTTTACTTTTCGTCCAACACCTCTCGTATGATTACGTCTTTGTCCTAATGCTAGCTCTAAACATTCCATCTCACTAACGAGCGACTCACTGGCCTCCATTTCCATTTGGGCGTATTGATTTTCAATTTTTTCCTGTAATTTTAAAGAACCAAAATGAAAAAGCAATAAGAATTTTATGAAATTTCAACAGCGTAACTGTTATAAAATGGAAAAAAAAATCATGTTTTTTAATCATAAGCACATATAACATAAACTTCTCAAGTTTTAACATATAAACTAACAACTTATCAAAACCAACAATTCTCAATATGAATAACATATGGACCATATTGTTTAATTATAATCACATATAACATAAAATTCCTAAGTTTCAACATATAAACTAACAACTAATTAAAACTAACAATTCTCAAATATGTATAGCATATAGACAATATTGTATTAAAATCACCAAACACAATATACTAAAAACATATGAACACATGATAATAGCACATTTAACATATTAGGCTTACCCAATCTTCTTCTACCCTCTGGTTGACTCATCCTGACCCTTCTCTATAATGTGACCTCCTCCATGTTTCGATGTGACTTGGGGTCTCGGTTTGTTGCTCCTAAAAATATTAAAAACAATATTTATAATATTTGAAAAGAATTAATAATGCATCTTTAAATAATATATATTTTCTTACCTAAAGATATTGTCTTTGAGAATATGATCGACTACCATGCAGTTGGATAGAGTTGTTTTGCTCTATTCTTTATGCCTTTTTCAAAAAGACATTTATGTTATTCACTTTAAAAAAACTCAACCACCTACTCCCATGCCTCTTGATTTTGACATTCAGGTTGATTATTTACGATCTGTTCAATATTATTATAGCATCCTTGACTCAAGAAATGTTGTTTCATGTTATATCTTTTATATCGAAAAGCTTTTTGGCAGTTCATGTGGATTTCAAGTTGGATTCCATGCCAGTGGTCTGAACCACGATGAGCTTTTAAATCAAAATATTCCTACAAAACAGATTAGTTAGAAAAATATAAAAGTTATAATTATCAAATTACAAATAAAAGACTACATAAATACTCGCCTCAAAAAAATTAAGCAATGATATCTTAAACGTATGAGGAACTTTATCCCAAGTGAGATAATGAAATGGAACAGAGTAAACGTGATTGGATAATGCTTCAACAAATAATTGATTATTTTCTCCCATAGCTTTATATTGTTTTCCTGTATGATCAAATTACACGGGTTGTTTGCAGCTCATTTCTCATATAAATTTAAATTACTTCCTTTTGATCATCTTTTCTTAGCTGATGCTATGTTGATATAAAAAATGAAAAAGTTAGTAGTATTTAAAATATATTCAATCAAAAGATATATATATATATATATATATATATATTTAAAACATTAAGTTACACGACTAGCAACTGAAAGGAAGAGTATATCCATGCCCGTGGGGGTCCCAACCCCCACCGTCACCACCATGTGATCCTGCTACTCTTAAAGACATTACCTACAAAAAATCATGTGACATTTTAATAAGAAATAGAATAATATGTTATCAGTACATACAATCAACCTATGGCATGTCATCGCCAAAGAGTTTTCATAAGCGCAGGATTTTTTCCCTCCTAGCAAATAAAAAGGACAAATGCATATTTGCCCTTGTAAAATAACTTAATTGACATATTTACCTAATTCAAAATTTAAATTGCATATATCCCCTCCCTTAATCTTTTTAATTGCATATTTACCCAAATCACAACCAAAATTACATATATCCCCTTTCTTAATGAAAAAAATTCAAATTTAACTATTTTGATTTATTTTATTAAAAATAAATTATTGATTGATTTATTTAAAAATTTTAAATTCAAATTCGAGTACTTTTAGCTTGTTTTTTTTCTTTTTACATTTTTTTAGCTTTTTTTCTGTTTTTTAATCATCTTTTGCTTATGAGTTTTAATTCTTTCTTAAACTTTCTTCCTTTTTTATTTTTTTAATGATTTTATTTATTTATGTTGAGTCTTTTTTTATCAAGTTTTTAGAGTAACAATAATAAAATACAATACAAATATCAAACTTTTAATTTGTTACAGAACTAACAAATTATAACAAAAACAATCACAAACAGTCATGAGTAAACTAGTCATCCTATAATTTATTATTAATAAAATGTCAAAATAAGTTAATTTAATACTATTTTATAAAAGAATGGTTTATATATAATTTTAGTTTTAAGTTGGGTAAATAGGCAATGAAATAGATTAAGGAAGGGGATAAATGCGATTTTGATTTTGATTTGTGTATATATGCAATTAACAAAGTTTATAAGGGTATATATGCAATTGCCAAAAAAAAAAAAAAAACCTGACCTATCACGACTACAAGTCGTCGTCTTAGGCTATGCAAAATAATAAAAAGAATCAATATTTGGAAAAATATATCTATGGCTACCACCGTTACCGACGACATTTTGTCGTCGCGGTGACACCGACTTGTCGTCGCGGTAGATCACTTATAGCCAAAAATCCAGGGAACCCTATGGCAACAACTAGTCATCACGATAGGTCACCTATAGCAACAACACAATGTCGTCGCAATAGGGCGGGTCGCCATAGGCCTTAATTCTTGTAGTGAGATAATATATGATTGAAATTACGTACGAATAAAAACTATAAGTATTAAAAATTTCTTTTTTTATAAAAATTTGTTTGTTTATAAATAATATTAATAAAAGATTTATTTCTTAATTTAATAAAAAATTGTTTTAATCTAAAAAATAGTTAAATAATATTATTAATAATTAAGGTAATTATTTAATAGGAAAGAGAGAGGCGGGAAAATTTTGATGAGGAAAAATATGGTGCTGCCACGTGTCCTCTATAGTTACTATTTTATTAAAATAAAAAAATTTGATTACAATGATAACCTATATCTTTTTCAGATTTGTATGAAAATGCTACAACTCAATATATTCTTTTCATGTAAATGTCTTCTAAATACAGGCGATAATTCATTGTGCATTAATCATGACGTCTACCTATTTTTTGTGCAATTTGAGTCACACTTAATATGAAATCTACAATATGTATCGTATTTCCAACACTCTGACCAACAAAAGTCACTATAATTACTAGTGTTGGGTGCAATTATGTCCTCATAATGAGAATCATATTGGTCGAGACTCGCTGGTGGTAATTTGTATGCTATTACATAGGCTGGTTCAATGCAGGTTATTAGCGTCACAAGAAGTAAATCTTCAAGATGCTTGTATGAGATACAGATGTTTTACGGCCGATGAATTATATGTTAGGGTACATTGTAGTTATGTAAATGAGTTTTTTCTACATCTTGGGGTAAATCATTCATGGTTGATGAAAACTTTTTTCTTTGATGATACTCTTCGGTTTATTAGTATCTAGATTAGGTTTATTTTATCAAAAAAAAAATTGATAAGTTATTACAAGGATTAATAATATTTAAAGCAACAGAATAATAGTTAAATACCAAAAGTGAATCCAACATGATCAAGGTTACAAATGATGTAAATACAGATAATAATTAGCCTACAAATGAGATGATTATACCTAGAGGGTAATGAATAACTGTTTGACACACTGAAAGGCAACAAATTGATTGTTGGAACACAAACTGAATTCGAAACACGTAAACCGCGGCTAGGGTGGCATGGTTTAGGGTTGCGATGAGATCCTGGATTTATGATTTCCAAATCATATATGTCACCTGAAGAAAGCTCTCTATGGATTTAAACAAGCTCCTCGGGCATGGTTTCAACGCTTTAGTACATTTCTCATTCAACATGGGTTTCTTACGATCAAGACGATACCTAACTGTTTGTTTTTCTTAAAGGTTCATATGTGCTTTACCTCTTAGTCTATGTTGATAATATTATATTGACAGATAATCATGAACCTTCCATTTAGCGTTTTTTTGACTCCCTTCACAAGAATTTTCGGTTAAGGACCTAGTGATCTTAGTTACTTTCTTGGTGTTGAAGCGACTTCTACACCTTTCTGTTTATTTCTTAGTCAAGCAAAGTATGCTTCCTCTATCCTTAACCGAGCAAGTCTGATTGAGTCAAAACCGGTTGCCATTCGGCTAAGCACAAGTGATGTTTTCATTTCTATTAGAGCTCCTTTCTCAGACACTACATACTATCATTCCTTTCTTGATGCTCTTTAGTACTTCACTATGACCCATGTGGACCTTCTTTTACGATAAATCAAGCTAGTTAAATTTTACATACTTGCACTATTTTAAACTTCTAAATGTTAAAATGTATTTTACTTTGTCAAGGGAACCATTTCGCATGGGCTAATGTTTTTAGATAGGCTGCAAACATCTACTTTAGTAGGCAATTCTGATGCGGACCACGCACGTTGTATTGAGACACGCCAATCGGCATATGGTTATTCTATTTTCCTCGGTGGAAACCTTGTTTCATGGAGTGCTAAAAAGCAACCTATCGTTTAAAGATAAAGTTGTGAATCCGAATTCCATGTCATGGCGAATACAACCTCTGGAATCATTTGGATCACACACTTGCTATGTGATCTTATTGCTTCATCTATGGGTCGACCTACTTTGCTATGCGACAACTTAAGTGTTGTTTTCATCAGTTAAAATTTGGTGGCTCAGAGCATTCACACTAGGTTTTTTATCTTTATCTATATATTTTGTCTAAAAACAATCAAACCTTAAATTTATATCTTATTTTCTAAAATACTCTCACATCTCATTCTTTATTTTTATCTTTATATTCTTTTTTTAATATTTGTTTCTCTTTCTTCAATTTATAATCTTAACTAACAACTATTTTGTCTTATTATATGTTTTTTTCAAATATTAACTAAAAGTATACATGACAAAATAGACGGGTCGGGTCAAACGAGTTTTGACCAAAATAGGTTTGGGTCAGAATAGATTATTTTAAAAAGAAGAATCAAGTAATAAACTATCAAAATATAATTAGAAATGTTATAATAGCTACTCAACTTCCGAAAATTACTACAACTTACATTACAAAACTATTAAGCTCAAAAATAAAAAAAAATAAGAAGTCACTAGAATTAAGATTGAGAATAAAGTAGCCATTGATGTTCAATCAGATCTTCTTGAAGCTGATGATGTGCATGGCTATCTCTAATGTGTTGATGACGTTGAATGAAGTCCATAAACTCAGTTGTATGATTGCGAGACAATTCGGGTAGATCATCATTAACTTGATCATACTCAAAGCTAACGTTGTCATTATCATCACGTTCATCTTCAATAATCATGTTATGTAGAATAACACATGCTTTTATTATATTTGTTAGTACCTTCACGTTGAACATTCGAGAAGGTCCTCGAATAATTGCAAATCGTTGTTGAAGTACACCAAACGCTCGTTCCACATCTTTTCTTGCAGATTCTTGTGCTTTCGCAAAATTTTTGTTCTTATTCCCTTTTGGTGATGGAATCGTCTTCACAAAAGTCCGCCACTTAGGATAAATACCATCTGCAAGGTAATATCCCATGGTATAGTCATGACCGTTAACGGAGAAACTGACTGGAGGAGCACGTCCTTGCGCAAGTTCAGTGAAAATAAAAGACCTCTCTAGCACATTAATATCGTTATGTGAACCAGGCATACCAAAAAATGCATGCCATATCCAGAGATCATATGAAGCAACAGCCTCTAAAATAATAGTGGGTTCGTGTATGTGGCCAGAATACATACCCTTCCATGCCGAAGGACAATTTTTCCACTTCCAATGCATACAATCAATGCTTCCTAACATCCCAGGAAATCCTCGTTGTTCGGCAATTGCAAGCAATCGTGCAATATCGTTGGCATTTGGAGACCGTAGATATTCATCAAAATAGATACGCACCATTGTTTCAGCGAATTTTTTAACACTCTTCATTGCGGTACTTTCACCAATTTGTATGTATTCATCCATGAAATCTCCACTAACCCCGTGCGCCATCATTCTAAGTGCTGCAGTTATCTTTTGTAAAGAAGATAAACCGAGTCTTTCGGCATTAATTGTTCTTTGGACAAAGTACGGCTTGTTCGACTCGACCTCATTTAAAATACGGAGAAATAGAGGACGACTCATTCGAAATCTCCTTCGAAATAGCTTCGAGGTATATAATGGCTTTTCTGCAAAGTAATCACGTAATAAGCGCCTGTGTCCCTCAGCATGATCACGTCGAATAAACTTACGACGTTGCCTTGATGATTGACCATCTTCATCCTCGTTAAGAGTAACATCGCTATCATCTTCAGAGGATACATATGTCAACAATTTGCGAAAGAAGGTACGAGCCATACCTAAACAATAATAAACTAGCATGACAACATGAAACTAACAGTTATTATTGTTGTAAAAAACAGTCCCGAACATATCATTAATTGCTGTGAAAACAGTCCACAAAATGTAATTTATTGCAACCCAAAACTATCTCTAGAATGCAGTTTATTGCTGTAAAAAATATCCTGAAAATACCATTTTAATGCTAAAGTTTATTGCTACCCAAAACAGTCCCTAAAATATAGTTTTTATTGTTGTAAAAATAGTCCCAAACATAACATTGTAATGCTGCAAAAATAGTCCACAAAATGCAGTTTGTTGATACCCAAAACAATCCATAAAATGCAGTTTATTGCTCTCAAATACAGTCCCGAAAATACCATTTTAGTGCTGCGAAAATAGTCCACAAAATGTAGTTTATTGCTACCCAAAACAGTACCTAAAATGCAATTTTTATTGCTGTCAAAAATTGTAAATGTCTATTATCACAAACTGCATACAATGATATCATAAAGAGTTACAACCCAATAAACAACCCATCAATGTAATTATCAAGAGTTACAACTAATTCACCTCAATGAAAACAGAGCAAATATGTCCACAATACTTAATAATCAAACTGATGTATTTGATAACACTACAATATGTTCATATACATGAAGAGTTAACACAGGGATAAACACAAGTCTCATAACAAAATACTTAAATAAAATGTATGTTAGAAATAATGTAACTTAGATGCAGTATAAACTACAATGGAAGTGTTAGAAAGCATAGACTATGAACTTTACTAAATGATTCACAGTCCATACAAAACTAAAGTTCATTGTAACAGATGAAAGTGTTAGAAAGCATAGACTAAAGTTTGCTATCACAATGGCTGTAAATGGAAAGTACAAACCCTAAAACAGTCCAATAACAGGGGTTGACATCCTGTTTCTCTGATTCTTTTCTATTTTCATGTGAATCATAGAGATTGATGGTTCTATACCTAATCAAACTAGCCCAATCAACAATCAGATGTATATGTTTCACCATTATGTAATCAATTGGACTTACCGGTCTCTTCATCTGCTCTAGATTTCCAATCTTCAGATCGATGCGCATACACCCCGCCTGATTCAAGCTCCTCCTAAAACTTCTCTCCTACCGAGTAGGCTTCTTTTTCTAGACTTCCGAGTTCTGAATGCCCTCCAAATCCGTGCTTCGGTTCACCATTTAAGCTATTGATGTCGAATTCAAGGTTGATGAAGCTTTAAACCCTTGGATGTGGTTTGGGTTTTAGCAACAATTTGGGGGGAAGATGAAGTTTTGGAGGGGAAATGAACAGTAAGGAGAGATACGGCATGAACAGTTGATTGGCAAAAATAAAGACTCACCGTAGCATACCATATATTTTTAAAGATAAGGTTTGAAGATAAAGATACTGATTTAGAGGGGAAAAAATAAATAACTTATAATTTTTTTTAGATTTTGAAGATAAAAAAATATTTAAAAAATCTAATGTGAATGCTCTCAGTAGCGTGTGAAACATATAATGATATTAATTACTATTTTGTTGAGAGGGGGTATTGGCAGTCCAATTTAAATATTTCTATCTAATCAAAGGATATTGTTTAATTAATTTACTTTCCATGTATTTAAATATCATTGTTATATTCTTGTTGTACACAATTGTATGTAGCAAAGGCAATATAAAACAGTTATAAATTGAAACAAATCCTCTTTCCATATACAATATAATCAAATCCGTTCAACCTACCATGCTCAAATAATCTGGATGCATCATAATCACCTAAAATGATTTCACACAATGTCATACTCCAAATAAAATCGCGACTAACATGAGGCCAAGCTCATCATCACAACCATTAGTGCCTAAAAATGTTAAGGTTTACTAACCACATCTACTAATCCACCTCTCAGATGTGTCTACTCTAACTATCACGAGTCAAGCATAATAACAAATAAGAAGTTGAAGATTTGTATATTATATATTATGCTATATATTAAAGATGAAGGAAACGCTACAGTCTTAGCATTATAGACCACTGAAGGCAAAATAAAATATCGAAAAACCTCTAAAACGAGAGTAGGTTCATTGTTATAGGGTGAAAAAAAATGAAAACCCTAAAAGGTTGAAATAAAGGAACCGAGACCAACAATGGTAATCGCGCGCGCGCGTACACACACACAGAGAGAGAAGCTATCGCACGAGGTGATTGTAAGGATGGCGCAATCAGAGACGGCCGGAAATGGCGCTCGTCAAAAAAGCGCAATAGTGAGTCCGCGACGAAGCTTAAGACTGCTAAATATGGCACTAGTAGCGGCAAGGTTCCCTCCTTTCCTTTTGTTTCTCGCTTTGTTTTCTTTTTCTAGAATAATAAAACGTATAGACATACTAAATCTGATTAATTTTCAAATAAAGTATTTATAATAGAGTGTCGGTAAACGATCAACAAGTTGAGACGCGACCACCTTTTGAATAGCAAACCCGATTCTACTAAAAACAAAGTTTTAAAACTTAAAAGCTGAAAAATTACTATGCACGACCTGCTAAACACTGTTTAAAAGTCTACAGCCTGATAAGCGAAAAAACCAAACGTATTTAAAGATTAAAATACAGAGGAAGAAACTTAACTTGGAGTCATAAAAAATAATAAATACATGGAAGATTAAAGGCCACGTTGAAGTGGCCCAACTTAAGACCAAAGAATGTCTTGTGGTAAAAGTACGAACAAATAAAAAAAAAGAAAACAAACATTTCCTTCTTTTAAGTTTTAATAGCAGCTTATGTACTCACTAATTATCAAATCCAACAATTAACACCCCTTTATACTATGAAGTCATTTACCAAAATGCCCTTCCACACATGCACCTACCTCCTTTCCTCCAAAATTTCGTTACCACAATTCCCTCTCAACCTTAATTATAACCCCCCTACACACACACACACACACACTCACCTTCTTCACGTACCCTTCCCCACCACCCAAACCCAATTATGGCTCTTCCAAACACCAACGCACTCCTCCAAATTCAATCTCTTTCACCACCACTCAAATCTTCTCCGCCCACCGGAGCATCTTTCCGGCCGATCTCCGCCGTGCATTCCCCCGACCCAACTGCTTCAAAGCCACCTTCATCTGCCACATCTGCCACCGTATCCACCGCCACCCCTAAGCTCACTACATCCACCCCTAAATGGACCGTCGACAGCTGGAAATCCAAAAAGGCTCTTCAGCTTCCCCAATACCCAGATCAGAACGACCTCGATTCGGTCCTCCAGACCCTCGAAACGTTCCCGCCGATTGTCTTCGCCGGAGAAGCACGAAACCTTGAGGACCGACTCGGTGAGGCGGCGATGGGAAATGCGTTTCTCTTGCAGGGTGGTGATTGTGCTGAGAGTTTTAAGGAGTTTAATGCCAATTATATTCGGGATACTTTTAGAGTGATTCTTCAAATGGGAGCTGTGTTGATGTTTGGTGGTCAAATGCCTGTTATCAAGGTCAGTTTTCTTTCATTTATGTTTTATGATTTTGTAATAATTCAAAGAATCCCCAATTCGTAGATTGTTATGACTCCGAATTTCTTCTTTTTATGCATGCAATTCAAATTTTCGGATGATTCAACTTGTTTTCTTTCCGATTTGAATCTCAATCGGTCTGGAATTTGCCAATTTGGGTGTTGATTAACAGTTATTGGAATGATTTAAAGAATCCCCAATTCGCAGATCATTATGACTCCAAATTTCTCCTTTTTATGCGTGCAATTCAAATTTTCATATGATTCAACTTGTTTTCTTTCCAATTTGAATCTCAATCGGTCTGGAATTTGCCAATTTGGGTGTTGATTAACAGTTATTGGATGATTTAAAGAATCCCCAATTCGTAGATCATTATGACTCCAAATTCCTCTGTTCATTCAAGGAAATTTGTAAATATCGTATGATTCGACTTCTTTTCTTTCCAATTGAATCTCAACTGATATGGAATTTGGGTGTTGATTAACAATTTTCGTATGATTCAAAGAATCTCCAATTCGTAGATCATTAGGACCATATGTTCCTCTGTTTATACAATAAAATCCAAATGATTCAACTTGTTTTTCTTTCAGATTTACAGATTAGAATGATAATTGGTTTTGAATTGTGGGTATTTGATTGAAACAGGTGGGAAGAATGGCTGGACAATTTGCGAAGCCTCGATCAGACCCTTTTGAGGAGAAGGATGGTGTGAAGCTACCGAGTTACAGAGGGGATAATGTGAACGGTGATGCGTTCGATTTGAAATCGAGGACACCCGACCCTCAACGATTGATTAGAGCTTACAGTCAATCTGCTGCAACTCTTAATCTCTTGAGGGCTTTTGCCACTGGAGGGTATGCTGCTATGCAAAGGGTGAATCAGTGGAATCTTGATTTCACAGAGAATAGCGAACAGGGTGATAGGTATGTTAGTTACCACATGGTCCTCATTCTATGGTCTTTTCGACATGAAACGCTATGTGAATCTAACACGAAATTTGCAAGCTTGATTTAGTCGCAACGGGTGTGGGTCAGTATCATAACTTAAACTGATTACGTATTTTATATCAAGTTTTGAATGATAAAAGAGAATGCGCATTAGGCGTGATTATTTATATACATTTGTATTTGGTTCTACGTCTATAATCCGAGACTATTAATGTATAACAAAATAATACATGTTTTGGAAAAAGAACATGTTTTTAGACCTCTAGTTTAAACAAACTCGTATAAGTTAGGCTTATGATTTAGTTGATTTGACCTATAACCATAGTTTCGGGTTAAATGGTTTTTCTCGTGTCAACCTACAAATACTTGTGTTGTTTTCGCTTTATTTTGTCCACGGGTTTCGGGTTGAATGGTTCATGCTCATGTTTAATCTTTTATTTGTTACAAACTACAAACATTATATTCAAGGTGTGTATGTGCATATCCTGTATGCCATGTAGGTCCACTCTTATTCAAAAATGGTTGATGGTTATATTTTTTGTGGCGTGTTAGGTACCGCGAGCTAGCTAACCAAGTTGACGAGGCGCTAGGCTTCATGGCAGCAGCTGGACTCACAATCGATCATCCAATCATGACCACCACTGATTTCTGGACATCACATGAGTGCTTGCATTTGCCATATGAACAGTCTCTTACTCGATTAGATTCAACTTCCGGCCTGTACTATGATTGTTCGGCTCATTTCCTTTGGGTCGGTGAACGCACTCGCCAACTGGATGGTGCCCATGTGGAGTTTCTAAGAGGAATTGCAAACCCTCTTGGAATTAAGGTATTGTTTATCCATTAACTCGTGTTTAAAAATGTTTATACTTCATATTCAAAGGCAGCTAATAAGTTAACTCAATAGGTGAGTGACAAAATGGATCCAAATGAGTTAAACAAGATCATAGACATCTTGAACCCCGAGAACAAACCCGGGAGGATTACAATCATAACAAGAATGGGAGCTGAGAACATGAGGGTGAAGCTTCCACATCTTATAAGAGCAGTTCGAAGAGCAGGTCAAATTGTCACTTGGGTCACCGATCCTATGCATGGCAACACTATTAAGGCCCCAAGTGGTTTAAAAACTCGCCCCTTCGATGCTATCAGGGTAACTCACTCATCTCAATCATTTATAAAATCTTAACGCTATTTTGTTTTCGATCATATAAAGTTGTTCATTGTGAAAAAGACTAAATAACTAATGTTAACCGAACATGATACTCTTTTTGATGTGGTCTACACACGCTTTGGACCTTAGGAGGCTTTCTTTTGCCTTGGTGGACCGGGTAGCCCTTTTAATGTGTTGATGACAATTAAGAGCACTTATGTTGTCAATTTGTATTGTTCGTGATCATCAATAGTGCCCCATTCTTACAACCACGAGCCGTTGCTTTATATGGGTCAAGTGTGACTATTGGAGCGGGACCAAGGTTCATGGTCCACGACTTGTTTGCTTTGGACTATGCGTATTATTAGGTATTTGATATTTGTGAAGGGGGGACCGATACATATTGGAAGTACCCTTCATGATAGTTATGGAAGACAACGATTTTTTGTATCACTTGAATACAATATTTTGAATGTGGTCCACTTTAAGATTTTGAAAGGTATATCTCAAGATATGCATAGAGGTGGCAAAACGACAATGTTAGGTAATAGGTCAAATCACGCACGGGTCACACATTCTAGTTGCAGTCGGGTGGAGTAGGGTCGACGCAAGGATGCTCTTTGGTCTATCTTCTTTTTCTTCTAGTTTTATAAATAATTAATTCAATAATTTGATTTTAAAATTATTATTATTATCTCGAGATTTTACCCTTTGGTCCTTTAAACAGGGCTGACAAATGAGTATGAAATGACTTGTCTTTGCATTTGAATAAAATGATTTTTTTCGCAGCGTCTAACAACAGTTCATTCTGTTCTTTTAACAGGCGGAGGTGAGAGCGTTCTTCGATGTGCACGAGCAAGAAGGAAGCCACCCGGGCGGGGTTCATCTAGAAATGACTGGACAAAATGTGACTGAGTGCATTGGTGGGTCAAGAACTGTGACCTTTGACGATCTTGGGTCACGCTACCACACCCATTGTGACCCACGGCTCAATGCCTCCCAATCCCTAGAGTTAGCCTTTATCATCGCTGAGCGCTTACGGAAGCAAAGGATTGCCGCGAAGACCCGTTAACTAAGCTTCAAGTTAATTTATGTGGGTTTTGTGTTTTGTTTCAAGTAGATCATTTTTGCGTGTTTTATGAATATTTGACATGTTTCTCTTTGTTCAATTATGATTTTGTAAGGAGTTTGTACGTTTTACTGATAATGTGTTATGTTATGAAATTTTGATAATAACACTCTATGTGTTCATATTAAAAAAAAAAAAGGAAACATTGTTTTGTGAATGTAATGTTGTGATGATCGTATTGGTTAGCCTAACATGATTTATATAGACTAACCTAGTCGCGTTAGACATGATAAGAATAGCTAAACAATAGGATTAAATCTACAATATAAATTCTCACAACCTAAGCTTAGGTTGGGCGTGGCACATTCGTCGTGAGGCCACGGCATGTGCCTACGTCGAGCGACAACACTACCGCCGTTCCCCTCTACGTCACAATTTTTTTCTTTTTCACGGCATGTACTTCTTGCGAACTCTTGTATGTGTGTGGTGTAGTGTGAGCCGTTTTAAACATGTTGAACATCATCAACATTAAAGGGTTTAGTAACCATTTTAACGATGAATATAATTGCTTCAAACGCATTACATATCATCATTTTTATGAGAATAATTTTTTTAAACATCACATATAACCACTTTTATAAGTAGAATTGCTTTAATACGGTTTTTAGTACATATGCAAATACAAGAGTTTGGAGACCATTTTCATGATGATTTTTGGCAATCAACTGGATCAACCAGATCTAACCCGCACCGGACCAAAAAATATATAATATTGCGATGGACAAAAGCCTTAAAAATTACCATCCCTTGTGAAAAAAATTTTCTGGGTCCGCTAAAGACTCCTTAACAATTCAACAATGTCTCATTGTTATTTAACTACTAGCTTATACGTGTTCAATACTAGGGGTGTTCATCGAATCGAATCGAGTCGAATTCGAGTTAATCAAATCGAATAAGTCGAATTTTGAAATTTTCAAACTAGATTCGAATTCGATTCGAATTCGAAAAAAATAAATCGAATACGAATCGAATCGAATTCGAAACTTTCAAACAGGATTCGAATTCGATTCGTATTCGAAAAAAGTTCGAATTCGAATCGAATTTGAATTTATTCGATTCGTATTTAGTAAAAAATATTTAATCGAATAGCATTTTAAAAATTCATTCGACAAATTCAATTTAAATGCTCAAAATATATAAACAAGCATAACATATGAAATATTACAAGTTTCAAATAAGTCAAAAATTATCAATTAAGATTTAACATTTTGAATTATATATTTTTTATACTTTTAATTCTTAATTTCTCATATGCCTATTCCTAAATTAATATACAAAATAAATAAATGAATGTGTGTGTATTTATAATTCGAATTTCTAATCGAATCGAATCGAAAATCACGAGTTCGTAATTCGATTCGAATTCGATAATTAGATCTCGAATCGAATCAAATTCGAATTTGAAAATTCAAATTGAATTTCGAATCAGTGATTTTCGACTCGAATCGAATCGAATTTCGAGTTTTTCGAATCCGATTCGAATATTGAACACCCTATTCAATACACAATCGCTTCTTTCTTTCTCCATCCATATCAGGCTATCATACACACTATCTAGATAAAACCAATTACATATGCTTACTCTCATGTCGATTTGTTGTGTCAATATTCACGTACCCCTCATGACAATGAACTACTCAAGAGTCCTTACAATAAACACCACATTATCTAATATCATTACTATACCAACTCCGTATGCAATTATGATGACATCAACACAAACATATTGTACATGTTTGTGTGGCATAATTTCCCTTTATCTAAAAACACTAATGAACAAGCATGTAGGGAGGATCAAACGAATGAGGCGTAGGTTTGAAATATTGTACGAAGAACAACCAAAATCTAAGGTTCGATTGTAAATCTAGGAAATAATCCTACTTTTTAGGAGCATGGAGCTTCCTCCAATCATGAAGGATATCTGCACGACATAAGCGAAAATAGTGTTTGATAGAAATGTTTAGGAACCTCCCCACAACTTGGTGGTCGGAACTATTGGAAATAGTGTTTCATAGTTGTTTGAGAGTAGTGCCTAGTAGGCCACTGGCAACTGTCTTGTTTTTTCTCGTGTGACACATCAACACCATATTAAAATTCTCATTTTCCCTTGTTTTTTTCCGTTATACATGGTGTCGTCCCAGTTTTTTCCCGTTTCCTCATTACAATGTTTTTTTAAAGGAAAAATTTTAAAAGCTTGGGGTAGTGTTTTTTCCCGTGCTTTACCGGGTGTTTCCAATAATCACCCCCCCCCCCCCCCCCTTTTTAAATTTCATGTTTGTCTTTCTTTTTAATTAATAGTAAAAATTACTTTATAGAATATTATAGATGCTAATAGTATGCTAAATTGTAGTTTGATAACTTTTATGATATTGTAATTTTCAATGATTACTTTGATTTAAGTTTATTTACTTTACTTTTAGGGTTTAAAACCACATGGTTATAGTAAGGATTTTATATATTTACGTTGGTTCAAGTTAGATTTTATATATATTTATGTTTGATGTAGGTCACTTTGAGCTTGTGAACTTATTTATAAGAGAATATAAGTTGCAAGGGAATTGAATTTGTAACAAACAAATTACACGATATAGGATTGGAGAACCCAATAATTGAAAATCATACTATTGGGTTCGACAATACGATAAACTGAAGCTTTCCAAATCAGGATCACAGCCGACTGAAAATCTTAGTGTACAAGTTCAGACACCAAGTTGATTAAAACAAAAAAAAAAAAAGAATATAAGACAAATTCAATAAGACAAAGTCAAAATTAAGACAAAAAAAAATCAAAATTAGGGTTTATAATGTAATATTCCCTAGAATAGTATATATAGAACCCATTACTGCAATTTGCAAGTGTGTGTTTAGTGTGTGTGTTTCTTATGGTGTGAATCACCACCCAAGGAGAAATCCTTTTTTGGGTGGGTTTGATCTTTATGATCTTTGTATTAATTTTATTGTAATTTGATCGTCAACATCAATAAATTCATTTTATTATCATCATCTATATACACCCATTTTAATTTTGACTTTTAGGTCTTGAACATGATGAATCCTAAGATTCAAATTCATTGAATCTGAAATATTAATTTAGCAAAATGGTATTAGAGCTATTGGTTACTAGATTCATCTATGTTTAGATTTAATTTCAATTTTAAGATGTCAATAACAAAGAAGAAAAAGAATAAAAATGAAGAAAAAGCATGTGTTCATCATCAAAAACAAGAATAAATCATCAAATCTGTTTTAAGTTAGTAAGACTTGAGTATGATTAATCAATTAACTAATTACTACTCAAAATTCGAAGCACATGAACAAATTGATGTCAAAAATGAAGAAATGAATGTGTTCATCGCATCTATTCATTAACATCAATCGAGCAATGAAAATCAGTTGTTATGATCGAAATAATAATCAATGGTTGATGATGAGTCATCAATCGTCCTTGCATCAAATCAATTTTTGGTGATCTGAATGATTTAGCTCCAGATCTGATTGGGTCATATTCATGTTGCTTAGGTTTTTTAGTATTTATTATCGCATTAGTAAAGAAGTTACATATGATGATTTTGCAATCTGAATATCAAATGCAGATAACTATCATCCATATACGGATGAGTCCAAATGAAGTGCGGAGGATTGTGAGTCAGACCAATGCGGATGATGTTTTGCAAATATGGATGCTTTAAAATCCAATACGGATACACAATCTGAAAAATGCAGATGAGTTGATCAAATAAATGCGAGTATGTATGATGAATGCTGATGAAGCAGTGTATGTAATGCAGATGCTTATGTGAATCATAAGACAAATGTGGATGCTTTGGGATTCAACGTTAAACAAATGCAAATGATTGATTGAACAAATGAAAATGTATAAGGTGGCATGCAAATACAGATGTAGTTCAAGACAAAAGCGACTGCCTTAATACAAATGAAGATGAACATGTGAGAACAAAATACAAATGCGAATGATCTAAAGGCAAATGCGGATGAGTTAACTAATGTAATGCGGATGAGTTACCAAAATAAATATGAACGTGATACATGATATGCTAATGACTATGCGGATGTTATGCAGTTGTCACACATGAGATGCGAATGGCTAACATATCTGTGTTGCATCCAATATTTATGAACAAATGACTTCAAGAAAAAGAAAATATCATGAATGTGGATGAATGCAACCACATCCATTTTGAGCATTCAAAAGAAAAAAAAAAGCAAAGAAATTAACTTTGGTCATAAAATCACTGGTTTATTTAGGGATTTGTACAACTGTCGATACTCTTTCTGAAGTTCAGATTATTTCAGAGATTCAAAAGAATGAAAATATCTTCAAGATTAATTCATGTTTCTATTGCAGCTTATTGGAATTCAAAGCCTCATTATATGCGTAATACATTCTAATCCTTAGAGTTGTGATATGAACTGTAATCCAAAAAGGATATGGCCCATATGCAATACCAAAGATGTATTCTTAAGTGATTCTAACCTTTGTCAGAAATATATTAGGAGAAGCTGAATTTGAGGGGGAGAACTATAGTAAATTGTGTCAAAACATCGGTTCATCAAGAAAACACGTGATAGAGAAGATATTCAAGCTTAAAGTTTGGTAAGTATTAGTTTAGGGGGAGTATTATTGGGTTCAACAAATCAATAAAGTAAAGGTTTACAAATCACAATCATAGCTGGTTGAAAATCTCATTATACAGGTTCAGAGCCCAAGTTGATTACAAGAAGAAATAGAATACAAGACAAAGTCAACAAGACAAACTACAAATCAAGACCAAAAGAAAAATCAAAATTAAGGTTTATGATGTAATATTTCTAAGAATAGTATAAATAAAACCCAGTAGTGCAATTTGCAAGTATGTGTTTAGTGTGTTTTTCTAATGGTATGAACCACCACCCAAGGAGAAATCCTTTTTTGGGTGGGCTTAATCTTTATGATCTTTATATGAATTTCATTGTAATTTGATCATCAATATCAATGAATTCATCTTATTATCATTATCTATTTCTTGTGTTCCTTGATTCACACACATACACTCATCTTAATTTTGCCTTTTAGGTCTTGAACATAATGAATCCTAAGATCCAAGCTTATTGAATCTGAAATACTGATTTAGCACGTACATTGATACATATTCTCAATAATCAAAATAATTGATTACAATTTGACTCCCCTCAATCTATGGTTTCATAATACAATCATAATTCATATAAGCACACTCTACTACACATGAAATTATCATATCTAATTACAATAAATACAAGTGTCAATATATAAGAGAGCATGTGCTCATTGCCATTGACGTCATGTGATAGTGACATCTAGCACCCGTTACATATTTGTGTCACGTCAGAATCATCAGTTATTATGCTAATTAGCTGATGATGTGATCAAAAGTTGTACCTTTCACTAGATGGTAACAACTAATCATAGGGTCTAGCCTTTAATGTTTGATAACAATTGATTAGTTGAAGTGATCAACTATTTTTTTTCCTTGTGTATATCAGTAACAACTAGATTAGTGATAGTCTTTATTAGTAAATCCTCCTTTAGTGATTGGTCGATCAATCTGTCATATAAGAGTAAATTACTATTTTAGTCCTTATGGTTTGGTGGTTATAACGTTTTCCATCCAATAGTTTAAAAACACCCGACTTAATCACTATGGTTTAAAATCTGCTACAACTAAATCCTAACTGTTAACTCCATCCAATTTCACCAATAAATTTTTTTAGAAAAAACCTATAATACCCTTAGATTAAAATGGTTACTTCTGTATAAATATCTAAAATATTTTAAAAGTAATATTAAACTAACCACCCCCAACACTCTCCCCCTCCCCCATCTCTACTTTCTCATTAAACCCATTGCCACCGTAACCACCATACCATCTCCATCACAGCACCACCATCTTCGTCACACCACCACCATACCACCCCACAACATCGCCGCCACACCACCACCTACCACCCCACCTCTACCATTTCTATGTCTTGTCCTCTCTCTTGCATCTCATTCGTATTTCTCTGTGGTTTAAGTCCTTGTTTTGTATCTCATTAATTCACATCTTCAAACCTAGCTTTGTTTGGGGGTAGGAGATGGGGTAGGAGATGGAGGTGGTTTAGATTTGAGCAGGCGATGGAGGTGGTTTAGATTTGTAGCAATTTCAGATGGTCCAGATCTAAGCCGGTGATGAGTGGAGCTAAAATCGCAGATTTGACAGGTAGGTGGTGCGGTGGGTGCAATGATGGCGGTGTGCAGCTAGGGTGATGGTGCTGTATGGCGGTGATG
Organism: Flaveria robusta; assembly: GCA_025506415.1. Lineage (NCBI taxonomy): Eukaryota > Viridiplantae > Streptophyta > Magnoliopsida > Asterales > Asteraceae > Flaveria > Flaveria robusta. Next base: position 10,726,985 of record CM046476.1, on the reverse strand, counting down.
GCGGTGTGCCGTGGGTGTAGTGAAGTGGTGAGGTGGTGGTGGTGTATGGGAGTGACGATGGTGTGCAGCAGGTGAGGATGAAAGTTCAAAAAGATAGCGATGGTGGTAGTGGTCAGGTGGTGGTGTATGGCAGTGCATGTGAGGCGGTTGTCGTGGTGTGGCGGTTGTCGTGGTGTGGCGGTGGGTACGACGACTATCTCGTGGTGGTTGTAAGGTGGGTGCTTAGGCGGGAAGTGGCTATGGTTTTAGAGAGAGAATAGAGATAGAAAGAGTGAGTGTGTGTGTATCTATATATTATTATTATTATTATTATTATTATTATTATTATTATTATTATTATTATACTATATATAATAGACAAAGTTTAGCTACAGTGAACTTTTGCAAGTTTTGGTCACCAAAGTTTTCACTAGCAAAATAATATTTCTTTAGTAAATAATACTTCATTTTTGTTTTGGATAATTGTTATTTTCTTAGTTTTGTCGGTGATGTGTTGGTAATTAACGGTTCTCTTCCAATTCCATTGATGATAAGCTGTCGGTGATAGCTTGATACTTATTTTTTTGTAGTGTATCTTTGTTGATTGATTTTCTTGAACTTTTACTTAGCTTCGTTAGCCACATTAGTTCTAAATATTTTCACTTTAAACAATAATTTTGGTTTTTTAGCTTTGGCGATTAAAATTTAGAATCTTAGAGTTTGGCTACCCATATTTTTTTTACTTTGCCCATTAAAGTTTAAGAACTTAGAGTTTAATTAGCTACTAAACTATTAACTAAAAGTTTTACTTTTTCGAGTTTGGCCACTAATTTTTAGTATCTTTAGATTTTGCCACCAAACTTCGATTTTATAGATTTGACGAGCCGGACAAATGACGACCAAAGTAAAACGGCGTTGCATGTGATAAAAATGATCAGACTTCCGTCGCGTTGCACGGGATGAAAAAACTAGTTGTTGTTGTTATTATTATTATTATTATTATTATTATTATTATTATTATTATCATTATCATTATCATTATCATTATCATTATCATTATCATTATCATTATCATTATCATTATCATTTATACACTAATATTGGAGTAACAATTTAAGTCCAAGGGTATTTTTATTTTTTCACATACACTTAATAGAAAAAATAGATGGGGGTTAGTGTCTTGGACATAATTGTGATAGATTTTAAACCACAGAGGTTAAATAAGACGTTTTTAAACTATTGAATGAAAAACGTTATAACCACCAAACCATAGGAACTAAAATAGTAATTTACTCATCATATAATTATAAGATATGCAATTGATCAATCTTTACTGATTAGTTGTGTCTATTGTTTCATAAATTACTTTTAGCATATCAGCTGTAGCAGGCTATTAATGTTATTATTGTATGTTGTTGTATGGTGATTTTGTATCATCACTTTTATAAATATGATAATTTATACTTGTGATTTCAGGTTAAGAAATGAATAAACGAGCTACTCATATTGATTCTAAACTACAATAGATATCTATTGAGAATTTAGAGAGGAGTAGATATAAAATCCTGTAGAAAAGAAATATACCAAGTAAAATCACCTTCAAATATGTAAATAATTTACACCAGGTGTTTGGTTCCTGTACAAAGGCCCTTCCTTTTCGTATCCCAACATTGAAACCTTCACAGACCGTTACAGTACAATCAGCACAGCACCATGTACAACCCACCACTGCACGACACCTCGCATCTGGTGACTGTCAATGCAACAACCCCTTTCTTCTCCACCACTCTCTCCTCTCCACACCTTCTCCCGCAATAGCCTCTCCCCCAAACCCTAAATTCACCTCCAAACCTTCACAAATCTCTCTGTTAATCCACCACTCATCGCAAAAATGGCACTATCCACACGCGAACAGAACGTCTACATGGCCAAGCTCGCCGAACAGGCCGAACGCTACGACGAAATGGTTGAATTCATGGAGAAAGTTTCCGAAACCGATGAACTCACGGTGGAGGAGCGTAATCTCCTCTCGGTTGCCTACAAGAATGTCATCGGAGCTCGCCGTGCCTCGTGGCGGATCATCTCGTCCATCGAGCAGAAGGAGGAGTCGCGCGGGAATGAGGATCATGTGACGGTGATTAAGGATTATAGGTCGAAGATCGAGGCGGAGCTTACGAGGATTTGTGATGGAATTTTGAAGCTGCTTGACTCTAGGCTTATTCCTTCGGCGACTGCTGGTGATTCGAAGGTGTTTTATTTGAAGATGAAGGGAGATTATCATCGTTACCTTGCGGAGTTTAAGACTGGTGGTGATCGGAAAGATGCCGCTGAGAGTACTCTCACTGCTTATAAGTCTGCTCAGGTTAACTTTTTCCGTTTTGAATTTGTGGTATATGATGTTATTGTTCTGTACATTGTGATCATAAGTCATAACTGAAAGATGTAGATGTGCATCAGTGTGTAATTGTCTATGTGCCATTGATACTCTGTTAATTTCATTTTCTTTGATGTAATTCAAAGAGGTATGTATGTGTGCATTTAGGAGCCTTTTTTGATGTGTAATTGCAGATGCATTTGATGAAAATGCTGAAACTGACCTAGATCCGAGCATGAATTTGATCATTTGTTGAGTTGATTTGATCATCTAAACCAAAGTTGTATGCATTTGTCAATGTATTTCATTATTTTGCAGGATATTGCAAACAGTGAACTTGCCCCAACACACCCGATTCGCCTTGGGCTGGCTCTTAATTTCTCTGTTTTTTACTATGAGATTTTGAATTCTCCCGACCGAGCTTGTAGCCTTGCCAAACAGGTATGAGCTTTCAAACCTTCATACCAAATTCTGATTTCTGGATCCTGTAAAGAGGTATGATTGTGTCTATACTTTCGATTGTCCAGGCGTTTGATGAAGCAATTGCCGAGTTGGATACCTTGGGTGAGGAGTCATACAAAGATAGCACCTTGATCATGCAACTCCTTCGTGACAACCTCACTCTTTGGACCTCTGATATGCAGGTACGAATGTCGATTTCTTAGATTTGGCTATTTCAATGTATTTACTAATGAATCAATTTAGGTTGAGTTTTATCTCTAACTCATCAAATCAATAATACTAGCAAATCATCAAAGATTATTGTTAATGCGTACGACCTACTAAATCGTTATATTCAAATAACCGTAGGTTTTAAGAATCATGTTTTACTGAAATTATTTATAGAAATTGGATAAAAGTGTTTTAGGCCAACTCATCCTGTTTGGATAAGTTTAACATTTTCGACCCTAACACGCCAGTTTGACTCTTATGGCCATCCAACCCGTTTGCCTAACCTGTCCATTTTGTCACCTCTATATTTCTTCTATTTTATATCGTTCCACATGAAATGATAAGGAACATACAGAAGGACCAATAAAGCTCGGCATCACTAATCGTTCAATTGGCTAGACCAAGACCCACTCACATCAGAACCATATGGTCTCGTGGTTCTGTTTTGTTCTGTGTATCTCTACAAATTTTGATGTCAAATTCGGTTTTGTTTGGATGCAGGAGGAGGGAGGTGATGAAATAAAGGAAGCAGCAGCTGCTGGAAAGCAAAGTGAGGAGCAACAACAACAGTGAGGCCTCATGCTAAGATTCTCATCTTTGTTTTAATATTTATTAGGGGAATTTTACAAAATGGACTTTGAAAGTTTGGTTAATAATCAAATGTTTAATACATTTTGGAGGAGGAAATGGTAGGTTATTTATTTACATGTCTGTATTCTTATTACTGGTGTAAAACATCATTGTTACAGAATTGGTGTTGCACATACAAAGAATGTCATCTATATATGTGTGTTTTATTTATTTCTTTTAAACAAAACAACGGTTTGTCGTGAAATTATGAATTCCTGTCAAATATAGTTAGCTTCCTTTAGTCAGCATCAGCTTGACTCGAGCTCGAGGTCATGACACTATGAATTGAGCTAGCTTGGTTTGTAATATCTATGCTGTGAATGATGGGCTCATATTTGGTTGATGAGCTCATATTCGGCTAGTAATCAACTCGAACTAGCTCATAACTAGGTGTTCACAAGCCTAACACTATCATAAGTTGCTCGAGATCGTCTCACTAAAAGATTGAACCTAGTCGAGCTTAATAGTGCTAGAATCTAAACTGTAGTTTGTATATTAAACTTGACTTGGTGCGTGAGCCTGACAAGCCTAGTATCTATATAAATAAATGAGTTAATTTCAATTTTACTCCCTAAGGTTTGACAAAAATATCAATTTACCTCCAAAAGTTTCATAAGTTGTTTCAGTTTTAGTCCAAAAGTTCTATTACTTTGGATTCAAGTTGAAACAATAATGAAACTTTTGGACTAAAATTGAAACAAATTATGAAACATTTGAAGGAAAATTAATGTTTTTAATCTTTTGGAGAAAATTGGTTATTTTTGTCAAACATCAGGGAGCAAAAATGAACTTAACTCTAAATAAATTGAGTAAATTACACGAATAGTCCCTGTGGTATATACAAATTACGGTTTTGGTCACCAAATTTAATAAACTACAAGCTCAGTCCCTAAGTATACATAAATGTAACAAGTTTGGTCCATGACATGAATGGATGGTTTTCTTTTTTCATTAGGTTGTGTGAAATGACCAAAATACTTTTACTATTAATTAAATATAAAAAATCATTTTAATAACCTAATAATCATTTTAATAATCATTAATAACATTAATGGAATAGATAAAGACACAAGTACACAACGTAAAATAGATGATTTATACATGAGTGCAGTTAGAGATTTGATTGCAGGAGATCTAACCAAACCAAGATGAATGTTTATTGAACATTAGATAGCGTTTGGTACGCAGGAATAAGGGACGGAATGAAATGAACCATTAAGGGTGAATGAATAAAGACATGTTTGGTTGGTGAAGATAATGGAATGAACCATTACATAGTTGATTCCATTCCCTTAAATTCATTCCATCCATCCCCCATTCTTTTTTTCATTACATCCCTTTTTTCATCATTAGTCACCAACGCCACCAACTCACCCACCGCCATCAACCACCACCGCCGTCAACGCTAACCACCGGCCACCACCGCCACAGGCCACCACCATCGCCCGCCACCACCGTCGCCGGAAACCACCACCGGCCACCACCATCGCCGGCCAACACCGTCGTTAGAAACCACCACCATCGGCCGACCACCGCCACCACCACCGCCGGAAACCACCACCGGCCACTGCCACTGCCGGAAACCACCACTTGCCACCACCATCACTGGCCACCACCGCCGCCTGAAACCACCATCGCCGCCGGAAACCACCACCGTCGCCGGCCACAGCCGCCGCCGGAAACCACCATCTGCCACCACCATCGCCGACCACCACCGCCGCCGGAAACCACCACCGACCCCCGCCCCCGCCGGAAACCACCATCGCTGGAAACCACCGCTGCCTGAAACCACCATCGGCCACCACCATCGCCGGCCACCACCGCCGCTGGAAACCACCACCGGCCACCTCCATCGCCGGAAACCACCGCCGGAAACTACTACCGGCCACCACTATTGCTTGCCACCGCCGGCCGCCACCACCACCCGCTATCAACACCATACCTACTTATATATTTCATTCCTTCGTTTTTTCATACCTAACAAACAACACAAAGTAATGATTCATTCATTAGGGTAACCAAACAGGACAATGGAATGTAATGATTCATTTCATTCCCTCATTCATTCCATTCTGTCATTCATTCCATTCCTTCGTCCATTCTATTACCTCATACCAAACATACCCTTAATGTATTTTTGTAGAAGTTTTACGTCATCCTCGATATAAATTTATATAAAAATAATGGTATAACTTATAAAAACAAAGTTGATACATATAAAATATAAGTTATGTGATAATATATAACCATGTCCTTTTTGGTCATTTTACTAACATAAGCTAGATAAAAGCTAACACAAACATTTAAAAAGAGCTTGTCAAATAATAAAAAAATAAGCTATAAGTTACTTTAAAATATAAGTCAAAAAATAAAAGTTAGACCAATCTCTTCACCTCGAGGAAATGCATTTGAACACTCCAACGAGCAAGCTACTTTTAGCTGAATTCATTTGCTCCAAACAGAGTTATAAAAATTACCTTTTACACTTTACATGCACGAACTTCAAATTTACAGAACTCTTAATACAAACTTACTCCTGTTGGATATATATGCTGCAATTGAATAACTTTTTAACCAGAAAGTAATTCTGCATCCCGAATAGATTGTATCAACGACACAACTCGTTTAACTCATATCATCATCATATATTGTCATATCAAGGTTTTTACAGCTTGAGTTTGGAGAAGTCAACTTTAGGGACGGGGTATGAGTACGCCTCGTAGTTGATGGTTTGACCCAAACAACTCATTTTTGTAAGAGTCGCTATCAAATCGACCTGAAAAACAAAAAGATATAGATTCTATCACACGCTGGATGTCCATTGTGACGAATAATAAGACCTTCACATTCAGTAAATAATGAGCCCCGAATATGTGCATGGAGTGCTAACCTCATAGTCGGTTTGGGAGACTGTTTCTCTGCTTCGTTGGTACTTTTCGACCCATTTCGCGACGTCTGGATCCGTTGCTAGTTTGGCTTCAGTGGCCAGTTGATCAGGACCCAAGAATGCAGACATTACTGCTAGCTGCAAACTTAATGAAGACCGGTTTACTGTCGTAAAGATTTTGATTATGAAGTAAGCCCAAGCGCCGCAGCTCCTCGGTTTGTGCAGTTAGGACTTAGATGTGATGGTATCGTATAATACATAATAACGAGCATTAAAAAAATATTATAAAATTCTTGCCTCACTCTGTATTTTATGGTTTTGCCCAGGATGGCTTTGGGATGGTCTGTAGAGGTGGTAAATTTCAACCAATTTACTGTATAAATGGGTTGATTAGGGTTATGTCTTAACGGGTCAAATGGGTAAGATAAAAAAAGTTTCTAAAGACGAACCAGACGGATGGGTATCGTAGAAAGTTTGGGTTGAAGTTGACCCATAGCGTAGTTATACAATTTTCTACCTTTTAACTAAAAGAATAGATTAAGATCATGATAATATAATCTTTTAATCGTATATTGTACACTAGAAATTTATAAAAATTCAAAGAAAACGAGAACAAAAAAAATGTTGGCGGGTCAACTTAACCAAACCAAAGTAGTTTTGACATGTATTAAAGAATCATTTTGCCACCATTGTTTTTATTGTTGATCGGGCTCTATACTTTATAAGCTCAGTAAGTCATTAGACTCAGATAATTTACTATAGTTGGCTCTCAGATTAATTATGGTTCTCCTGTGGAGAGCAAAATGAGAAGTTTACCTGGCGAGGACCGAATCCAATGGCTGTAAACTTGTCCTTCATTTCTTGAACACTCGCTTTTGTCCAGTCTGGTACTCTTCCCTCAGGATCAGGCTCTTGAGCATCCAACCGTCCAAATTGCTTATCGAACAATCCCCACTATATAAGAAAAACAGATTTCAAAACGACAGATGAAAGCGTACAAATCATTTCAATCTGCAGTTCTGCACAATTGCCCAAGGATGATACTCTGATAAATCGAGTGAAAAGTACAACTTCCACTACATGTGGTACAAAATACTACAACAAGAAATGCAAAAAAAAGGAACCATGTATTTTTTGAGACGAACTAACCTGCCCACTTGAACCATAAGCTGAATATAACAGATTCCCTTTTTCTTCATTGCCACCACACTTTCGAATAGCCGAGGCCAAAAATGTAGCTTTAAGAGCACTTTGAGCTGCAAGAAGCGTAAACTAGTCAACATTCGACATTCAAAAGTCAAATGATATCAGAACCTGACTAAAGATATAATCTTTGGATAGAAAGAAATGATGACCACACATAAGTATGCTAAGATCATCAAAATGGAATTGTTTTAGAGATTAAAAACATTAATGTCTTTGTTGATATATAAAGTTGGAAAGGTACTAAGTTTGATGAAAATGAAAAAGTGATGACAACCTGCTAATTGGATGAGATCAGAATATGAGATCGGTCCACCTTTCGAGTACGAGTCGATCTCTTTTTTGGCCTCCTCGACCATAGACAAAGCAGCAGAGAGTCCTTGGTTTTCTGGTCTACTGATCTCCGTGCTTCAAGCAAAAAAGATATATATTCAAACACATTTGAGCTAAAACCTGTAAAAAGGCATATGCTCCAAGTTGAAAAACGAAATTGCATACTAATTTAACTAAAGATCATATATGGGTTGGCAGGTCGTTAATTGGTTAAACAACTCAACCAAGTTGACTTGACGGGTGGTGAATGGGCTGTAATCAAATCGTAAATGGGTTGAACGGCTGGTTCCATTTTTTTTTCACGACTGAGAGATACAGGCTTACCTGAACCGTATGGAACCATTTGGGCCTCCAGATTTTGTAGCCTACAAGATTAACGATAAACAAAGTAATTTTACTTGTTAAATAAGTTTAACGAAATTATAGAGTGATAATTTTAAAATTCAACCTTATTGTATGTCACCGCATCATTAAGTGCTAATGTTAATAAGGGTGAAACTAGATCTGGATTTGCCTGAAACATACACAATTAGTGAGATTTCTCTAAAAGGGTGAGCAACAGTATGTAGAATAAAATTAATTATTTTATTCACCTTGATGGCCGTATAGAGTGTTGACTTTATACTTGCTGTGAAATTAGAGAGAAAGAACAGAGACAACGATTCAGTTTAACTATTTACAAATACAATCTGTGTGTTTACTGTTTCATTGAGGCCACCAAACTATTCAGACTATAATATACGCCACCAAGTATGCATCTAGTTTCGTTTATACCAGATCCAGCAAGAAACATGCTGGAAAAGGAACAGAATCCTAACACTTTTGAGCAAACAAAAATACTTTTGGTTACTTTTTCCATCCTACAAAGTGAAAAACTACCAAACCGTCAGAAAATTGAAGAAAAATATCATCATTCTACATGTTTTGTGGTCAAATTTGTTATGAACAAACCTAGATGCATACTTAAATAATTTCAATAGTTATGTTGCCTCAATGAAAATGTTGAATACTAGATTCTTATTTTACCCAATTTTCCCAATAATAATAGAAGCATAGGACATTATACGTAACCTTTGAACTACAAGTATTCACAAGTGAACTATTGAATGCACATATGGGTCAATGGATTGACAGGTCAAACCCTTAAGTCACTATTTTTTCAAGATTGATATGGAGTTATGGACAGTTTTCTTTCTGGGTAAGGGTTCAACTACTCACAATTTTTCTTTGATATAACCATGAGACATAAAAGATATGTACCAATTTCATCTCATATACTTGGGAACGGGCCGGTTTAGCTTATGTTTTATCTCTAATAATAACATAAACAAAAATAGCCTAAACTAATGCAGGTCAAACAGTAGCATACAAAAATTTACCTATTTTTTCAAAACTAATCGAGAATTCAGAAGCTTACACTGAAAGTCAGAACGTTGCCTTCGTTGTATCAGGTCAGCAGCGTTGGCTACCTCAACAAAGTGGCTAGGGACCGGGCTTGAGCTTGCTACCAATTCCTATGAAGAGAGAACAACTGGCAGAAACTCATGATCACATTACTCTAATTCATGTAACAACTATGCATTACTTCTATGCAATTAGCCATAAGATTTGCACTTTATATAGTTCACAAACTGATAGAAGTGAAAGAAGCTGTATCCCCAAGATTGGGCTCAACATCTGGGCCCAATCATGGAACGGTTCAGCCCATTAGGTCTGATCCAGCCTACAACCCACTCAAATAGAGTACCTTTCACCTCTCCATCTACACCCTATCTTCGCACTCTAAAAGCATTCACAATAGGTTCTATCTCTATCTCTATAATTTAACTAAAAATCACAATTTTCTAAATTTATCTCTCAATTACTAAAAACCTTCCACGTGTCATTCTACGTCCATATCCCTATACTATTTTTTTTCTCTTTTTTCTATTTACAATCTTAACTACTAACTATTTTGTTTTATCTGTTTCTTTTAAAATTGACTTCTAAACAACTATATAAAAATTCGACTTTTGAATTTATTAGTCTTGATCAAGTATATTTCAGGTTTATTTTGAAAACATATTCATTTACACTACTTCACATATAAAGACTCATGTAAATTCTAATGGATCGAAAGGAGTTATAATCGAGTAGAGCTGCTTTATCGACAGAAATTGAGCAAATAAACAAATAGACAGAAACTAGTGGTCACCATTTTGATTAGAAATTTCAAAATGTATATTTCATCCATTAAAGATGCTAATGAAACTGAAAAGGGTGAAATGAAAGCACAATTACCAGACTAATGGCAGCCCCAAAGCACTTAAGAACGTCCCTCCTTCGAACACCATTAATCTCATCGCTACCACCATCTCCAGTTTTGCAATTGATCGTACCCTAATCATGATATCAACACAAAAACTCATGAGATCAACACACGGTTAACTGAGAAATCAAGATTCAACCAAAAGCTTACATGACGAACTGGGCATCTGGAGGAAGATAATGGAGCATTTGGAAGCAAAGTTGGGAGTGTTGAGAGGAATGAAATCAATCCCATTGTTTGCTCCTGTGATTTTGGGCTTGAAATTGAAATTAAAATTGAAATTGAGATTATTATCATGTGAAATCCATGTGGATATATGGTGTGTGGGTTTTATCCTATCGTTACGCTGTTTGGGATCTTCTAGTCCTATCTGTACTCCTGGATCTTTATGCTGCTTTGACCCGACCCATACACTAATTTTTAAATGTTCCTCCGGTTCGATGAAATTCTAGGATATTAAGACGTAAGAAAACATCAAGAAAATGAACCAATGATTTTTTTTTTACCCGTACGATATAAAAGGAACCGGACCGGCTTAACTTAAAATGGTCCACGTAGAAAAAAACGGGACCGGCTTTTGATCCAACTGGTCGATTGGGTCAAATGTCTTTTGGGGGATTGACTAAAGTCCAAGTCTTGTTTTTTCGATAGACTTTAGCTCAACTTTCGTAGCTTGCTTCCGCTTTTTTCTTATAGAGCCGTTTGGGCTGCTCGAAGTAGCTGTGATGCACTATTGATTTGGGCAAGATCTGAGGCACTAGCATGGCTATTCCAGCTTTTTTTGACGTTTTCGTTGCCTGACCTTGGTTGCTTTTGGTCTGTTGTTTGCAGCTAAAACTGCTAGCACGTGCAACTAGTCTGCCATTTGGACTCGATATTGGGTTGTTTTTTATAGTAGATGTGGTCAGTCCTTAGTTGTAGGCACTCATTTGTATCGGCAATGGCTTCTTCTTCACTCCCCAATCGATAATAAATTCTTCTCAAATCGGTATATCACCAATCACCTTCGTCGTCTAGTGTGCTAAGTTGCCGTTCACATCTTAGTTTCTCGTCAAGAATCACATCATGATTTACTATAACTTTATTTTTAAATTCTTAGATTGTATAGTCGATAGGCTTTTGATCCGGGTTTGATTCCGAAACGAACAAAAATTCTTGCTTTGACCTCAGTTTCTTCGTGTCGGTTGACACCACCTTCACATAGGTGATAGACTCAACGCTTTTAAGCGTTCAACACTTGGTTTTCTTCCTTTGAGTGCCTCAACATAGGTGTCATATATTTGAGAGCTCCGGTTGGTACACAACTAAGGATCAAAGTAGTGTGTCTCACCTTTTCCTCAACATGAAACTCAAACTTTCTTAGATTTTAAAATGCTCCTCGTCGTCTCTATTAAGGTCTGATTATACCGCTCCACTACACCATTTTGTTGTGGTATATACAGGGCAATCAATTGTCTATAAATGTCTTTAGCTTCATAAAACTGGGTAAATTTGATCGAGATGAACTCACCACCTCTATCTTTTTGAAATGTTTTGACTTTTAACATTGGTTTTTTTTCGGTCCATGCCTTAAACCGTTTGAACAGCTCAAATGCTTGATATTTGGTTTTTTATAGAAGGTCCACATATAGCATTTTCAAACGTCAATTATAACAAATATATAATTGTTACCTACCATAGAGGGTGAAGTAATCGGACCACATAGATTTCCATATACATGATTGAATACATTGTTACATGGAAGGTAGTGGAATTTGAAAAAAGCTTGCCTTGGTTGTTTTCCTATTACACATGAATCACATAACTCGTTTTCGTGGCATATTGACGGTAGTCCCACGGCCAACCCTTTTGATGTAGTCTGACTTAAAGAGTCAAAGTGAACATGGCCAAGTCTCGTATGCTATAACCATACATCTCTTGGGTTGTGGAGGTCTTTGTCAAATTTGAGTCCAAGTCCATTTAGGCTAATGACTTCTTGTCTAAGCTTTAGACTAGTAGTCTCTTGGAGAAACCTTGGACTAGTAGTTTTGGGGAAGCCTTGGATTAGCTTATTGAGTAATCCTTTAAAATCCATAGTTTTTTCTTCCCTATATATAGATATCAAATGTCATTGCAATCTTCTTGAGCGCCCAAATACAAAATCACTAGTTACAGAGAGTGAACGCAGATCACATCGATCAAACCACTATAAATCTCTATGTTCATCTTTTTTTTTTTTTTTTTTTTGATTCTTTCTTTTGTGTGTGCTATTGTGAGAGTTAGAGTGATTGTCAGCATCGTCGGTTGAACCTAACAACCGGTACCAGAGCATCAAGATCTCGGTTTTACAGCTTCCAAGACTGTACCAGGCAACAGTTCTAGGCGACATTGCCCTGCGACACTGTCCAACGACATTAACCGGCGATTAATGCTTTGCTTTTGCAGTTAAGTTTTTAATATGATGGTAGAATAAATTATGATCAAGATAGAGTAGCTTGATGGTAGTGATTATGGGTTTTGGAGAATGCAAATTGAGGATCTACTAAACCAAAAATTTTTGCACTTACTAATGTTAGGAGAGCAACCAAATGGTATGTATCGACTGAAAACTATTGGATTGACAAGCTTTAGGTGTGGTCAGGCATTCATTGTCAAAGAGTGTTGCGTACAACATTGTCAATGAAACGATTACTTACGGTGTGTGGATTGCTTTATCCAATATGTGCAAGAAACGGTCAGCTTCCAACAAGGTTGTTCTCATCAGAAAATTAGTCAACACTAAGGTGAAAGAAGGTATGCATGTTACTGTCCACATAAATGATTTCAATTTGATTATCTCTCGTTTGGCATCTGTAATCAACTTTGAAGACAAGGTCCAAGCGCTTCTCCTTTTATCCTCATTGCCAGACAGTTGGTCAGAGACAGTCACTACAGTTAGTAGCTCATGTGGAAATACTAAGCTAACCTTCGATGGTATACGTGACTTGATTATGAATGAAGAAATGAGAAGGAGAAGCACAGGGGAGTTTTCTAGTCCTCTGTTACATATTGAAGAGAGAGGAATGTTGAAATAATAAAAAAAGATCCAAGTCAAGGAAGAGGGGTTAGTCAAAACCAAGGAAAGACATCGAGTTTTGGAATTACAAGGAGAAGGGTCATTTCAAAAGCCAGTGCCCAAAACCATCATCGAGAAAGAAAGAACTAAACAATGTAGCTTCTAACGAGTCTGAAGACTTCTCATATGCAATGTGGAGAATTTTTTTGAATCCTAGATTATGGATCCAGGTGCTTCATTCCATGTTATTCCAAGTCCAAATTTGGTCAAGAATTTAATAATAGATAACCTTGGTAAGGTTTGTTTAGTTGATTACCTAGAAATCAACATTACAAGAATTGGTGATGTTGAGTTGACTACAAAATTAGGAACCAAGTGGAATTTGAAGGATGTTAGGGTTGTGCCAAATCTAAGAAGGAAACTGATTTCTGTTGGCCGATTGGATGATCAAGTTTATGATGTTTATTTTAGGAATGAGCAATGGAAAGTGATTAAGAGAAATCTGGTGGTTGCAAAAGGCATGAAGACGGACACACTGTACATGACGGAAGTTGTTTTTGATGATGTTAATACAGTGACATCAGGTCCGAGTCCATCTATGTTGTGGCACTAGTAACTCGGACATATGAGCAAGAAAGGGTTGAAGTTGTTTGCAGCTCATGGCAAGTTTCTAGAAGTAAAGAAAATGAAAAGTGGATTATGTGAATCATGTGTCTTTGGGAAATAAAATTGGGTTTGTTTGTGAAGACCGAAAAGCCACTGAAATCCTAGAAGATAGATCTTGTCCATTTAGATGTTTATGGACCAACATCAGTCTCATCCTTAGGAGGATTAGTGTATTGCGTGACTTTTATCGATGACTCTATACGAAAAGTATGTGTCTATTTTTTTAAACATAAATCTAAAGTTATTTATGCATTTAAGAAAATGAATGCTACTATTTAAAATGAAACTAATTTAAAGGTGAAATGCTTGAAGACGAATATTGATGGTGAATACATAAACAAGGAGTTCATAGACTATTGTGCCAAGAACAAGACACGGATGATAAAGACTATTCCTATACCCCTTAGCAAAATGACATAGCTGAGAGAATGAACAAAACTCTGAATAAGAGGGCCATAAGCGTGAGATTGAATATGGTGTTACCTAAGATATTCTAGGCTGAGGCCATTAACACTACTGCCTACGTGATTAACCGTGCACTTTTAGTTACTTTGGGATTCAAAAGACCTGGGGAATTATGGCAAGGGAAGAATGCCAGTCTTAAGCATTTGAAGGTATTTAGTTGAAGTTCTTACAGTTTGTTGAAGAATGGTGACAATGATAAGTTAGACTCAAAGTGAAGAAATGCACCATCAGTGGTTATGGGTTAGACGAGATGAGTTACAGGCTTTAGGATTCTGAAAGCAGAAAAGTAATTAAAAGCAAGAATGTCATCTTCAACAAACTGATATGTACAAGGATAGAAAAACCAAAGATCTAAAGGTGGAGAAAAGTATGTTGAGTTTGAGGAGAGTGAGAAAAGAAAGGAAAGTAAGACTGAAGTCTCAGTTGACATTCCAAATAATGGCGATAAGTCAACTGACAATGGGAGTTCTAGGAATGATTCCAATGTTGATGAAAGTTTTAAAGATAAAGAAACTACATCTTCAGAACATAACTCCCCAACATCAAAAGATCTAGTTACACCTCCAGTTCAGCTCAAAAGATCCACCAAAACCATTAGATTACCAAATAGATACTCACCATCTATCAACTACATACTTTGACACAAAATGGTGAACCTTAGTGTTACTCTGAAGCAAAAGGGTTAAAAGATTCATTGTAGTGGGAGTCAACATGAAAGATGAAATGATCGCTTGAGAAGAACAAGACCTAGATTCTTACAAAGCTTCCATCTAGGAAGAAAGCTTTTCAGAACAAATGGGTTTTCAGGATCAAGGATGAACAAGAGGGTACCAAACCGTATAAAGCCAAATTAGTGGTCAAGGGTTTCAATAGAAGGAGGGGATTGATTATATTGAGTTTTTTTCTCCGGTTGTAAATATGACTATGATCAGACTTGTTCTTGGTATTGTAGCAGCGGAGAAATTGCATTCAGAGCCAGCTAGATGTCAAAATTGTTTCTACATAGTGATCTTGATGAAGAAATCTACATGACACAACTAGAAAGTTTTGAGGTTAAAAGCAGAGAAACATGGTCAGTAAGTTGAAGAAGAGTTTGTATGATCTGAAGCAAACGCCCAGGAAATGGTATGTGATGTTTGAAACTATATGGGCGGAGTTGGTTACAAGAGATGAGACAATGACCATTTTTGTTACATTAAGAAATTCAAGTGTTGTTATATCATTCTACTATTCTATGTAGATGATATGTTGATTGCACGTTCAGATATGACAAAATCAAGAAGTTAAAAGGGAAAATGTCTAAAGAATTTGAGATGAAAGACATGGGTCCTGCTAGCCAAATACTCTGGATGAGTATTCTTAGAAATAAGCAAGATGGCTCTCTAACATTTTCCCACAAGAAGTATATCGGGAAAATATTGGAAAAATTTTAGCCTTAAAGATGCCAAGATCATAAGTACACATTTGGGTAGTCACTTTAAGCTTTCCAAAACACCAATAACCCCAGAAAGATAAAGATAAACTCGAGATGGCTAAAGTTCCTTATGCATCTGCAGTTGGTAGCCTTATGTATGCAATGGTATGCACGAGATGAAATATCACACATGCAGTTGGAGTTGTTAGCCAGTTTATGTCTAATCTAGAGAGAGCATTGGGAAGCAGTTAAATGGCTACTTAATAATTAGGTATTTGAAAGGGACTTAAAAGATAGCATTGTTTTAAGGGGAAAGATGTTGTTCTGAGAGACCATATAGATACAAACCTTGGTAGGTGTCAAGAGTCTAATAAAAACAACACCAGATATGTTTTTTTTCAATGGAAGGCACTGTTGTTAGTTGGATGTCTTGTCTTCAGAAGAGTGTTACCCTCTCAACCATAGAAGCAGAATACATGGCTCTGGTTGAAGCCAATAAAGAGCTTATATGGTTGAAAATATTTCTTGATGAACTTGGTAAAATGCAAGAAGACTATTCATTGTTCCATGAAAGTCAGAGTGCCGTGAACCTTGCAAAGAATCGAGTCTTCCATTTGAAGACAAAACACATTAAGCTAAGATACCACTTCATCAGAGACCTAGTCAGTGATGATACTCCAAAGTTAAAGAAGATAAAAAGAACCGAGAATCCAATTGTTATTTTGACTAAGATGGTTACCATAGAGAAGTTGAAGCTTTGCATAGCTTCAACTGGCCTTCGGGTTATTTGATGAGAAGGCAGCTGTAACTAGTGAAGAAGAAAAAGAGAAGATTACAGAATGCTTGTGAAGACCTGTCTATATGATGATACTTGTGGAGTGCAATTGTTTGAAGAATTTCAAAGTAAACTTTGAAGAGTATCAAAGCATAGTTTGAAGTTGTCAAATGTCTCAAAGTGGAAGAATTGTTGGGTCCGTGGAAGCCTTTGTTAAATATGGGTCCAAGCCCATTTAAACTAACGGCTTCTTACGTAAGCTTTGACTAGTAGCTTCGTCGAAAAGCCTTGGACCATTAGCTTCTTGGGAAAGCCTTGGACTAGCTTGTTAAGTAAGCTTTAAAAGCCCTAGTTTTTTCTTCCCAATATATAGAAATCAAATGTTATTGTAATCTTCTTGAGCACCCAAATACAAAATCACTAGTTGTAAAGAGTGGACGTAGATCATATTGATCGAACCATTATAAATCTTCATGTTCATCCTTTTCTTAGATTCTTTCTTTTGTTTTTGCTATCATGAGAGTTAGAGTGATTGTGCGCATCAGCGGTTGAACCTAACAACATCATCATGGAGACGAGCTTGAGGACAAACTGGATTTCTGGATTTTAGCTTTGAGATGATTCTTAGTTCTTGTTACCTTAAATATTAACCTTTCATTATTGTCATTTACAGAAAAGAAGTTATCTTTCATGTGAACGTCATATCTACATTCAAAAACGGATTTGGTGGAGGCTGGGTGACAGCGTAGTTGAAAAATGACTCAATGTTGGCTCAATTTCATCAAAAAAACTAACGGAGGTTAACTCTCATTTAGTAAGGGATCGTTAAAGAAAAATAAATTTAAAAGTTGGGAGTGTCTTTAAATATTTTTTGAGTTGGAATTAATCCCGACCAATAAATAAAACTTGAGATTATTAAAATCCAATAACTCTTCTTTATATAGTATGCATCCTTTAAAATTTCCTTTTTCACTTGGTTTTCCTTCAAATAATATCTACCCGATTTAAACCTAAAATCAAGTTCTAGTTCCTATTTGTTGTGACAGAAAGAGAAGAGATCACAACTTCGTGATAACTATCTATATTGCATAGACTTGGACCGATTCAATTTTCGATGATTGAATTGATTTCAGGTCACAATTTGATTCACTTCTTCGATGCTTGAACTAAATGGATTGCAGATTGCTTGGCGGAGAGAGGGTTCGATCTTCTGTTACTTGGTTGTGAAGCAATTCTTGATTGATGGTTCTTCTAATTAGCTTTTGGTTAGATGTTTTTTAAACTAGCTTTGATACAAATTAAAGTTTAGAACCAATTAAAAAGAAAACAAATATTGGATCACTTTTAACACACTTTAGTGTGGATTAAAGAATATATCTCAAAACTTGATAATACTATTGAGACCCATGACTTGTTTTACATAGGCTAACCTACACTCGTTAGATTGCAACTCGAATTGTATGATAAGAGTACAACTCGAATTGTATAAAATACTTAAGTAATGCTAAATTAATTGCATCCCATTATAACTTGATACAAACAATTTTACTTTTTTTTTTCACCCTATCATCTCCATTACTTGAGAATGAAACTGGAATTACTTTCTGAAAAAAACTCATCATATGTGAGAAAACTCTCTGGCCAAACCTAATACCACAGTTTAGTGTTTTTTTTTTTTTTTTGTTTTTTTATTTTTTTTATTTTTTGTAACTTGTGAGACTTAAACTTAAAAGCTCCCTCTATTTCTAATGAAGTTTTGAGTTACATCACCTCAACCACTTGAGCTGAGAATCATTGGTGAATGCAATTATACTTAATAGTATTAGGAGTCTAGGATCTTTCTATTATTTCACAAATTCATGACCATCAAGTTGCTGCAATGAAGAAGCAAAACTTATAATTCTAGACGGGGACTTTTTAATTTTAATATTTTTAAAGGTCAAAACAAAAGTAATTGCATACCAAAATGATTTTATGGATCCATATATCAAAAATTGTTATTAACTAATATGTAAATAAGTAACATCTGAATAAATAGAAAGGTACCTAATTAAACTTCCCATCTTCTCAATTTTATTGTTTTAAACAAGAATGGATTGAATACACAAAAATACTAGACACTAATTCTGTAAAGTATCTTCTAAACCATCTCCAAAATCTCATCTTCTTTTATTATCTACTTTCTTGGAGGATATACAAAGCGAGCAGCCACATAATTAGCTTCGACACGCTTCAGATTAGAATGTATACAAAACAAGATGCTTTACGGGCTGATGACATGGGTGGTGCTATTTTCATTCTCGGTTGACTCCTTTTGACATAAACAGTCAGGCAATGGGTTCACATAAAATGGTTCTTCTGACCGGAACCTATCAGTTCCTTTTGTCCCTGAGATTGGACCCTTTCTCTTCCTTGGTGAACCTTGCCTGCAAACCGAACCAATCAAGATCCAAACAAGAACATGAAAAATCAGTAATTTGTCACGTTTGGTCTGTATAATTTTGGTTTGTAGAATTCCTGGGAATACGATGGAAGTGGAATTCCTATTCATATTATGTTTGGCTGGAAAAATGGAAGGAACACGATCCCTCTCGCATTTAGCGTAATGGTACCAAGTTCTAGTGGTGTTACTTTCAGGTGGTGAGGGTTTAAGTTCCGTCATGGACATATGCTGTAGATTTAGATGTAGATTAGTGAGTGTGTGAGTTTATCATTAAAAAAAAAATACTTTCTACTAGAATTCAATTGAACATTAGCAAGTTATCAAAATTATTGGTATTATTAATTATATCTATTTATTATCTTTCTATAAAAATACAGTATAATTATTAGTTATTACAAAAGAAAGCCCTCTAAGATTCTTGAATGGATTTAGAATGACAATTGTAGTATGTTCACTTATGAATGAATCAACTTACGTTATACTTTTCTGATTGTCAAATGCGTCAAAAGTCGCACAAAGTGTGTTGTTGATGCATACAACTTACTAGATTCTTTTATTCAAAACTTAGATTATTTTTGTAATCAGATTTTATGATTTTAACAAAAATTTATAAGTACATAGAAGTTTGGACAAAAATTTAAAAAAGGGTTAACCCAACCTACTTGACCTATCAATGGACCATTTGGAGCTTTCAATAGCTACAAATATAAGTAAAGACTTTTAGGGATTTTTTTGACTGTTAAACAAAAGAAGATCTTTAAGTATCCTTTGATAACAAATATTTTGTTCAACTCCTTGTGATAATGAGCAAGTAAGTTCAAGTGTTTGCCAAGAAAAAGAGGATGCCTTTTTCAAAGGATTTGGTGAACCATGAATTTTTATATAATCTTCTGGGATGATAATACTTGTGGTTTTTGACCATTTGATCCCTTGTGATGGTTGTCTTGACCACATGTCTATGTCCTTAAGGCGTGTTCGCATCAAATCATCAAACAATGATTAATAACATAGGAGGGAGGAAAAACATACCGTCTTTTGTGAATCTCAATTATCCGACTTGAAAGTTTCTTGCCTTCTTTCATCGTGCCATTAGCAATTTTGTCAAAAATACGAACAACGACCTTTCTGAAGAACAAATGAGTAAGAGAATAATAAGCAAAAACCAACTAGAATACCATATCAATGAATAATGAGCAAAGACCAATTAAGATGTTAGGAGTTAAGCATCAATGAATAACAACAAAATAACTATTTGTCGACCAAAATCAAGTATGCCAATATTTTATAGACTGACTTCTTAACCACATTAGTGGTTTTTTGTCACAAATTAACCACCAATGATAAATAAAAGGCAAAGAAAACACTATGGTTTGCAAGAATCTTTCAAACAAATAAAACCATTTATAAGGGAACTGCTTGCCTGTCAGGAGAAATAGTTTTTCTATGCCCCAAAAAGCGTCGATGGCCCTCGACAGCCCTTGCCATATTCCCAGAATAAGAAGGAATAAAAATGTCACTCTCCACAGACACAATGTAGTCTAAAGCAGCCATTTGAGATGCATGGTTGATGAATGGATCAAGCTCCTCAACTGATGCCAATTTTTCCTTCAAAGATAAACACAAAGATTATGAAAAATGAAGAAACTGAGACAAAAAGTAAGAACTTAGCTTGATCATTTCATATAATCACTTCGTTGGTACCATCACATTTAGCCAAAAGAAAAGAAATGTGATCATGGGTTAACTTAGACGTTCTAAATTGTCAAAGGGGAAAACTACACAATTATGATTCATTTTTATGGGTCAGCAAACAGTTCTGATACAAATATGTTTAAATAATCTGATTAATCGTTCATTAAGCGGCTAATGTAGATTAACGTTGCGCATAATTGTGTACTCGCAACATTGAATCTGGTCAACAAGATTTTTATCTTTCAAGATTATTGAAGTTATTTTAGACATCATTACCGAATTAGTTAATTAAGGGGACATGTAGATTCAAAACAATCTTTTCTATAATTTCAAGATTCAAAATTTCAACAAAAATATCACTACCTGTTAATAATAAAGAAGGAAAGAACTCAAACTCAAAGTAGTTAAATCAATGACTAGATGGCCTTCACACCTTTTTCATTATAATGGGGAAGCGAGAAGTGAGATCAGCCATACGGGAATCACCCCCGTATATTTCTCCAGCAGCGATATATATAGGAGTTGTAGGCGGGAATCCAAGGGCCGTAAGTAATATTCCAACTTCTTTTGGAGTCAAAGGACAGTACCCTTTGGATCTTTGTTCAGTGGAATCAATATTTTTCACTTTCCAGTAAGACGTGTTTTCTCTTAAAAAAATAAACATAAAAATGAACAAAATATGAGACAAACAAATGTACTCAATAATATCTCACTCATAAAGTATGATATGGGGAAATAAAAATACGATAAAATCATTATATTTAAGGATGAAAAATAACTATTGAAATAATAAAATTTACCTAATAGCTGTGAGTTCATTAGCTTCTTCAATGGATAAATCATGTGTGCATCCACTAAACGCAAGCATGTCCTTTTCATACTGCAAATGCAACGCAATATAAGGACCGTAAGACCTCATCCGGTCCACCAGCAACTACAAAGAAACTATTTAATCAAATATAACAAAGCAGGCTGATAATTAAAATTAAATTGCATATTAATTCATAGTTTTACTTTTCCCATTGCTTCTATACGCGGTGAGAAGCGGAGGGCTTGGTAAAATGCTCGACAACGCAATTTCTGGATATCAGGAGGAAGGTTATTATTAGCTAACCTTGAATCGGATTTTGCTGCACGAATAACCTAAAAGAGGGATAAAAAGATCACCTTATTCATTTTCATACTTTGACTTTGGAGAGAAGTCAATAACTACACTTAAACATATAACTGTACCTGATAATCATCCCACAATTTTGCAATCTCTTGCTCATAGTAATCAATAGCTGACCAGCTTCTAAAGTGCTTAATAGCCCTCGTGGCAGTCATTAGTTCTTTAGGAAGTTTTTTGATTATTTTTACGTCACTAGCCAATGACGTAATGAAATAATCTTCATCAAATACATCAGAGAAGTTGCTGCATTTTCACATGAATTTTGAGTTTTCAGTACCCAAAAAACCAAACTCTAAAATTAAATCATGTCAGAGTTTTAATAAACAGAACCTAGTGTCTTGCCAAAATGATCGCTTATCGAGCTCTGGTACCACAAGAGTAGCATTTATAATGCGGGCAACAGCTACCATATCACATATCTACAAAACCCCGAGCCGAATTTTATAGAAACATGAAACCACTTTTCCTTATTTTACAAGAAACATATAGAATGGAAAACAGGACATACCCCAGCGCGCATTTGATTGAGCCCACCATTTGTATGAACAAGCAAGTAGCCTCGAGTTTCTTGTGGAGCTAATGTCATAAATGAATCAAGTCAAATATGAAAATTAGATTGTTGTTATATATCCCTTCATAAACCAAATTTAGAAGTTCCTGACCTAAATAGGATGAACTTGGCTCAACACAAGGAGTGAAGTCACGGTTCGGTGGATGTTTCCACAACTTGTTGAGATCCAATGAGCTGTTAGCACCATCCAACTGTCAAGTCTAAAGGAGTGAAAACATGAAAGAAGAATGACTATCTTTGTATCAATACAAACAAACACTATATTTTGCTAATTATAAGTGTCAAGGACTTTCCAAACTATAATATTCCTCTAACCATTCCAAACAAACCAGTATTATTAACAATATGTAAACAAACATTATAACATGAAATTTTTGGACAAAAGTAGTTCCGAGATTGTTGAATAAATTGCAATATATAGCAACACATCACTCACTCCATCTCTAATTTCGACACTTGACTATGAAAATCATTAAGACACCATCAAACCTCCAAAGATTATTGTAAAAACCATTCAACTTGGTCAGCATTTACAGAAATTTTGGTCAACGTCGCCCAAAATAATCAACTTTGAAAAGTATAGCAGTTTTAGTAATGATTTTTTATGTCGAGTGACCAAATTCGAAATGAAGTGAAAGAATGTATTATTTATTGCAACTTTGCCCTTCTAAATCATTCTTTCTTGCAAACTATAGCGTTTTCATGACATTTTGCATGAATTATGGCCGGTTTGCAACAGAATAACCAAGTACAATGGCTTTACAAAGTCATTAAATCCTACCTAACATCTCATGCATGATAGATGAAAGATTAATTGTATTTAAAGGCTATAAATAGTAATTAGAATTGATGGGGAAATAGAAGTTATATAAATGTTGAGTGAAGCACATTAACCTTAAGAGCAGGGAGATGAGCTTTCGACAAATGGTGTCGAATCCAGCTTTGCTCTCTGCTCAGCTTCTGGTATCGAAGTTCATGCTGCTACAAATTTAAATTACCAGGTATCAGTGACATTCTCAGTACAAATTCTTGTGGGTTCCACACACAAATAAAATTACAACATTTGTTATCTAATTTCATATTGCTACAAATCAAAGCAGACATTTTCAATCTGAGATCTGAAAAGAACTACAGCAAAAATCATGAAATATAATGTTTGATATGATTATGAAATTTAGTTATTCTAATCAAACCCAGATTCACAATTTAAAATCCAAACAGAACCAACAATAATACTAGGAATAGAACTTTTGGCATCCAATTTCTTGCTAATACAAACTTTATAATAATAAAACTCACAAGATAGAACACTTAGCATCTCTTTTTGTGTTGCCACAAACTAAATCAAACAATATCAGTTCGAAATCAAACAAATCAACCAAGATTGGTGACTTCTACATTTCAAATCAGAGTAAACAAACAAACAAATAAACATGCACAATAATATCTCACTCGTAATGAGTGTCTAGTAAATCTCAAAACACAGTTATAGTCACAAAATGTCAAGAAACAAAACAAGATTTAAAAATGCAAATTTTAATTATACAGAAGTTACCACCAAACCCCTTTAAAAATCCCCATCTAGATTAACAAATGATTACAATTTAAAAGACAGAGTCACCTAAAAACCCATAAATCTTTGTCTGGAGTTGCTACTTTTTAGCATATTGGGCCAAATGAGGATTTTTTCTTAATATTTTTTAAGATCAAAGTTTTAAACAACAAAGCTTTGATAGCAAAAGAATCATTCAATCTTGTTTCAGAAAAAGCAAAACAAATATTCAAATATTACACCAAAAACTGAAATTTTTAGCAGAATGAAACATTAAATCTTGGTTTAGATAACAAACAAAGAATCACATTTCAAGAACAGTAAGCTAATTTCACATGAAAAAATTCAAGAAAACTAGAACCCTACTTATACCCCTCAAGAATCTATATAAAGAACGAGTTAAAGAGCAATCACTGTAGAAAGGGTGTAAGGATCAGGAAGCATAGAAACTTGTGAAGGAGGGAAGAACATGTGCAAATGAGCAGAAAGCAGAGCCACCAATGAAATTAAAGCTATGGCGCATGTTAGCATTCTCCTCATCAACCCTAACTTCCTCCATCTCTTTTTCTGCATCTTTATATAGAATCTTATTCTCTTGTTTGCTGAAACCAATGTCGAAAGCCTTAGTTACTAAACACACAGCCACCAAGAACAATACACACTCCGTTGTTGTCGATCAAGATCTTCAAAGAAATGATTTTTACAGATGGGGTTCTTCGATTCTGTACTTTAATGAGTTTTTTATATAGTTGTTTTTCGATTTTTGATGTTTCTGGATCTTTTCAAGAAGGGAGTGCGTTGTTGGTTTTCACTATTCGGTAACGGATTCTATGCGTTTGTCATGAGCATGAGTAATTGAGTATGTACCAACTTAAATAGAAAAAGCAAAAAGTTCGGTGGAATTTTGGATTTTTCTTAAGAGGTTTTAGAGGATTAATAGTATGAGAAAATGATTACACTAGTTCTTATGGTTCATATTAGGGCTGCTCAAAGCGTTCTTCGTTCGATGCTCGCTCGATAATCATTCGGAATTTGCTTGAAAAATGTTGTTTCGAACTTATGCTCGGTTGTAAACGAGCCGATCGGCTCGGATTGGTTTGGAAACGAGTCAAGCACGAGCAAAGGTCCGCCTGGCTTGGTCTGGCTCAAATTATTTATATATATATATATTATACATAGCACTCTAGTAGATTTGATTCACTATATACAAAAATATAATTATATTAATATATATTAGATCAATCAATCTAATAAAAAAACTAACACTAAGGCGGTGTTTGTTTTTCTGAAAAAGAACAGCGCAAACTTTTCTGTCTGCGCTGCGCAGACGACGCGCAGACATTGCCATCTACAGACTGTTTGTTTTTCTAAAGATGTTTCATTAAAAAATGTCTGCGCAAGTTCTTCTTGGTGCAGACTTAGCATAGCCACTTCTAAGGTCTGTAAAGAGTTTAACCATCACCTACCAACACCCACCATCCACCACCACCACCACCGTCCACGACCACCACCGGCGTCCGCCACCACCGGTGTCCGCCACCGTCCACCGTTCACCATCGTCCACTGTGTGCAATCGTCCACCGTCCGTTAGCACCCACCCACCGTCCGCCACCACCACCGTCCGTCACCACCCACCGTCCGCCACCACCCACCGTCCGCCACACCCATCGTCTGTCACCATCACCACAACCATCAGTCTTCTTTAATAGTTTGCAGAAGTTAAAAACCAAACAGTCTTCTTCTTGCAGACTGTAGAGCTTTGGTCCACCTCTTCTGCTATAAATATCTGCAGATGTGGTCCGCAGACTGCAGATATTTTACCTCTTCAAAAACAAAATGCACTTAAGCATAAAAGTAAAATCTTAAGTTGTTACGAAAAATATTTGACTCCGCCCTTATTCTTAGTCGATCATCTTCCGCTCTCATGTATCATTTTGTGCAATTTGCTCACCCTCACATCCGCTACAGTGTTAATTATCGTTAGGCACAATGTATTGTTATTCATGAAAATGTTATGTTATGAAAAGTGATTATTTCTTAAATCATTAAAACCAAAGACCTAAATTGTCATTGTCTCCCATTACAATATAAATCGGATAACACAATAGATAGTTGAGTTGTACAAATTGTTCACTGCTCGTTTACGCTCGCTCGACCCTCGATCGAAAAACTAACGCTCAAATAATGCTCATTCGATTTACCGCTTTGTAAACGAGCCAATCAGCTCAGTTTGGTTTGGAAACGAGCCAAGCACGAGCAAAGGTCCACTCGGTTCGGCTCGTGAACAGCCCTAGTTCATATATTATATATGGAGGGAATAAAATGTGAATTTAGTTTGGTGTATATGCTTTTGTTTGTTTTCTTTATCTAATTCAGGCTAAAAATTATGTTTTATGAAAAACATCAATCATATATCACTTTTTTAGGTGTGTATGATCAACCGATTTATATCTGGTGATCATTTCAATATATATACGACCTAGGCTGGCATAGTTCATTTATATCGTGTATCTAAGACAAAAATTACGATACAATACTTGAATTTGCTATTTAATGCATTTAACTTTCAACAATTATTAGTGTTACTAATTAATAAATCATGTAAACTAAAAATATATTGTGACCCTAATGAATACAAACCATGTAGAAGTAGTTGTTATTGATACAGTCTCATTTATAGTTAGCAATAACATGATGGAATAGACCTCTTCGGTTCGAGGACGTCTTAGTAGTAGTGGTATGAAGTTGAATATTCTCTTCCTTAGGCAAGAGCAAACTGAGAACATGAGAAACCCCTTAGAAGGTCATAGTGTCATAGCTCCGTGGACACGCTAGCCAGCAAGGTAATCACATAAACGAGGAGCTATCGTAACATATATGTAAATAAGAAATCAAGTGTGTGCTACTGTATGGTTAAAGATAGATCTTTGAAGAAGAAGTAGAAAGCAAACAGTCCCCGACAACTGAGGTAAGTTCTCCTTTTATGAGGGGGAGTTAGGCTTAAGCTTTAGTGCCTTGACTAGTGTTGGCTATAGCCCACTAGACAAGACCCTTAGTCTATTATGATGTGGTGCTAACGACGTCATGCTATACACATACCATTCAGTTCTATATGTAAATAATCTTACACAAATGATTAGCGTCTTAAGTATTAGCATGCTGCCTTAAGTGGTTTGGATGGCACTTGATCTGTATGAACTTGATCTATATATCATTCTAGTTAAATGTATCATGATCTATAAGACTCGTGGTCTATTATACATGTTAATGTTTTAAAGTAATTTCATTTCAAGTGTTATTTGTCAAGTTATGAATCATCTTTTAGAAATTAAGAACCTGCCATGGGAAACTGTCACAGGTTCTAAAAGTATGATATGCTAGTCCTTATATCACATTTGTCTAGTGGCTTGGATATGGTGGTTTAACCTGAGGCGATGTTTAGAGAAACATGATACAAATATATGATTTATGGTACATAATCAAAAGAATGAATGTGGTGCATAGTCGAACAAGTAAGTGTGACAAATAGCCTAATATATGAATTTATAACTAGCATACGACACCCCTATAGTAGATGTGGCCTAGAGACATAGAAAATCCAAGCCAACCCGAGACAATGTGTTTAGGTGGATGATTATATATTTGAGTATTTTTCTAGCAATTGACGTCCTAGATCATCTTGTTCGAAGATGATGATTCGGGCTTGTGCTGGATACGTGCAAAAGTATATCGCATGTGTTGACAAATATGTGCCCACACTTAGAACTTGGTAAGTGTAATACAAGTATGGAGAAAAGGTGTTTATGTCTTAATACCTAGTGATAGAACACTAGTCCAAAGACAAGCTTGAAGACTTGAAAATAATACACTCATGTAGATACGAAGTGCGTAGGTTTGGAGACCTAATAATGGAGCACCCGACTAGCATCGGGATTTGAAGCCCATATGCTTCAAAGTAAGGAACATCAATCTATAGATAGAATTCAAAGCCCAAAGGCTTCAATAGTATGATTCATTCCTCTCAAGTTGGAACCCATAGCCCATAGGCTTGACAAGGTCAATATTAGACAATAATAAAGCGTGACAATGATAAAGCGCGTAGCCACGTAATGGTTTGTAATCACCTTACATATTAATTCTTATACAATACTTACATGAAAAGAAATAAAATAATCGCTTTTATGGTGTAATTTATTTATATTTATGTATGAAAGAGTGAAGATCATATGTTAAATTTTTTAAATTAGAAAAATAAATTATAGCATTACCATATTCAAATTAAAGACTTTTTTAATATTAACATATGTAAAAGTTATGTCTGTTGTTGTTGTTGTTGTTATTATTATTATTATTATTATTATTATTATATTATTATTATTATTATTATTATTATTATTATTATTATTATTATTATTATTATTATTATTATTATTATTATTATTATTATTATTATTATTATTATAATCGTCTATATAGATGATATCCTGGTATTCTCCAAGGATATTGAAACTCATTTCAAACATTTGGAAATCTTTAAAACTATAATTATAAAAAATGGTTTAGTAATATCCAGACCAAAAATGATGATTTTTCAAACAAAAATAAGATTTTTAGGTCATAATATTGATCAAGGTAACATAATACCAATAAACAGAAGTATTGAGTTTGCATCCAAATTTCCGAATGAAATTACGGATAAAACTCAACTACAAAGATTTCTTGGAAGTTTAAATTATATTCTTCCTTATTATAAAAATTTGGCGGAAGATACCAGTCTGTTATACGATAGACTGAAGAAAAATCCAAAGCCATGGTCAATAGACCATACTAAGGCTGTACAAAAAATCAAACAAAAGGTAAATAACCTTCCTTGTTTGATGATTGCAAACCCAGAATGGAAAAAGATAATTGAAACAGATGCCTCAGAAATTGGTTATGGAGGTATTCTGAAACAAATTTCTCCAAATAATAAACAAGAATATCTTGTTCGATTCCATTCAGGGAAATGGAATAATAGTCAAAAGAATTATGCTACTATTGCTAAAGAAATTCTGGCAATAGTAAAATGTGTTTTAAAATTTCAAGATGATTTATATAATCAAAAGTTTATTATAAAGACAGATTGTCAAGCAGCTAAATATATGTTTAGCAAAGATTTTAAACATGATGTTTCTAAGCAGATGTTTGCTAGATGGCAAGCACATCTCGCTCCATTTGATTTTGAAATTATCTACAAAAAGGGAACTGATAACAGTCTTCCTGATTTTCTTACCAGGGAATACCTAAATGAAGGAAATTTATAAGAAGATAATAAAACCCAGTCTCGTTGACAGACGAGATGAGATTTTACAACAATATTATTGGCTCTGATACCACAAGACGCAGGATCGAGTGGGATAAAGAGCAAAAACCCAGACAATTTAAAACAAAATATTTAACAAAATATTTAAAACAAAATATTAACAGTCTGAACAGAAATCCAGATTCAAATAATAAGGTTGGGTGTTATAGGCAATTTTACTCAGCCACTTTCCAGGGGGTTAGTATGTGACCAGTAATGGGCAAGACCCTTAAACGCCACGACGCTCTCTTGGCTTATGGGCAAAACGGGTCCCCACGCGGTCGGCCGCCCACACTAACACCCTGAATGGGCACGAAACCTTCTCCCCACTCTTACCTTTGAACCGGTTTCCTCCTCAGGTTTGTAATAAAAATTTTTTTTTTTTTTTTTTTTTTTTTTTTTTTTTTTATAAAAACCATAACAGCCTGCTGAGCATGGTGAATGTTTTAACACTTATGTGTTTAGCCTCTCATGGAGGCGACTATCATATAATATTTAGAAGAGAAGGGAGATTACCAGAATATGAGAAGGCGGAGATTAATGCTTCAAAGCTTTTTACTTTTATTACAGAGTGTTTATACAAGAGAGTAGGAGAGAGTATTTTGTTTTCGGTGTGTCTCACATCTAACTAAGAACCCTTTATATAGAGGGCTTCACACCGCACCTAAATGCGAATATTCGCATAATGCGTATCACGCGTTTATCAGTACAATAATTAAAGTAAAAGTAAAGTTACAATAATTAAAGTTGATGCAATAATGTTGCTTGGCGACAAATTTTGTCGGGCGAATCTCGTGCTTTTTGAATTATCGGCACTCCTTTTCTTTATGTGGGGCCTATTGTGACTGTTGTCTTTTTGACTTTCCCCCATTTGCTGGGCCGAACTCTTCATTCAGTTCTTGAATCATCTTTGCATATGCTTCATCATCAAGGATATCATCCTCTGGGTTTTGAGCATCCTGCTGAAGATCTTGATCTTCATCCCCAATTTGGGACGATTCTGATACAGACATATTTGAAGGAGATTTGACCTTCTTGAAGTTTTTAGCTATATCTCTCTTAACTTCTTCAAGATAATAATCCATCAATTCTTCTTCACTGATAGCATCAGATCCTTTAATCATCTTAATCTTCCTAACAATGTGTTGGAATGGGCTAGGAGCCTCTCTTTGATGCAGGTTTTCCTGTTGTTTCCTATAAGATTCTATTGTTTGCTGGATATGATCCAATGTGTCCTGGCATTTAATCTTGCCATTTTCCTTGTCCATCATTTTTTTCCAAAATTTTGTTTTGTATGTTCTCTTTAAGCAGAACATATTTTCCTGGGTATAACCAGTTTCTGGAATCCACTTCCATATCCAAGGAATGCTGAATTGGATAAAGAAATGGAGTGAGGCCATTCCCTCGATGAAGCTATTATTGTGTTGAGCCTCAATGAGAGTAGGAGATAACTCCACCCATTGAGTATAAAAAGATTTCAATTTTTTGGATTCTCCTGTGAAAATCTCAGGAGTGGTGCCATATGATTTCCACCATTCGTAAAACCAAATCGGAATGTCCGATTCATATATTTTTGAACAAATTTTTATAAACCAAGAATGTTTATAATTCTGGTTTTCGAATAAAAAGGTTTTATGAAAAGCATTTGTATAGTCCCAGTAGTTATATCTTAGAGGGACTTTAGTTTCAGGATGGAGAACTTCTCTATCCTTTAATGGAGATATTCCCCAGTTTTCAACAGATATAATCTGTTTGATTATGATTTTACTAAAACTTATTAGTTTATTGCTCCCACTATAATGGGTTATTTCGCAGTTTTCTGCTTTGAGGATTTCCTCATAATATATCCGGGACTTATAAGTCTCGGTGGGATAGTATCCCTGATCAAAATATCTTTTGATGATGAACCAAGGTTGGTCATCCCATTTTTTATCTTTTTGATCAAGAAGGAGTATAACATCCTTCTTTGGATTATGAATCCAGTTTTCGTCTTCACTATTATCAATAGTGATTTCAGCATATGATGCTGGTTTTTCAGGGTTATGTCCCTGTTGAGCAGCTTTGTAAGCCAAAAACTCTTTATAGAGTTGATCATCAGACTTATTAGCCGATGATGAAGACGATGCGTATGACGCACTATCATAAGCTATAAGCTTTTTATTCCCCATTTGATGGAGAATTCTACCAGCTCCCCTTCCTCTATTAGAGGAGGTTCTTCCACGTCCTCTGCCTATCATGGCTGAAAACATTAAGCACAAGAAATTATTATTTCTCTGTGTTCCAAATCCTCTAATTTAGAGTCTAAGGACCAGATTTGATATTTAATCTGGGTTAAAGCATATTTCTTTGTTTTTTCTGATAAGAAAGGATCATGTTCTATTTCCCCAACCCTGCGATTAAGCCAATAATATTGTTGTAAAAAATTTTTATTACAAACCTGAGGAGGAAACCGGTTCAAAGGTAAGAGTGGGGAGAAGGTTTCGTGCCCATTCAGGGTGTTAGTGTGGGCGGCCGACCGCGTGGGGACCCGTTTTGCCCATAAGCCAAGAGAGCGTCGTGGCGTTTAAGGGTCTTGCCCATTACTGGTCACATACTAACCCCCTGGAAAGTGGCTGAGTAAAATTGCCTATAACACCCAACCTTATTATTTGAATCTGGATTTCTGTTCAGACTGTTAATATTTTGTTTTAAATATTTTGTTAAATATTTTGTTTTAAATTGTCTGGGTTTTTGCTCTTTATCCCACTCGATCCTGCGTCTTGTGGTATCAGAGCCAAGAGCTCAAAATTTTATTTTGTAAATAAATTAAATAAACAGCCATAATAATCAGTTGAGTTGTGCGTGTCTGTTTTAACACTTATCAAATATATTCAAATGAATATATTACGATCTGAAGATACTGTTAAAAACAGTATTGAAGAGGAGTATGATATACCCCATAATCTTGAATTGTTAAATAAATGGACAATTCCAAAAATTGATTACAAGTTGATTTATAAATTAGGAACTTTTGAGAAAATAGGTCTCAAACAAGTTGTTAAAACAACGGAAGAAACATTTTCTTTAAACAAAGATGAAATGGTAGTAAAATTACTATCAAACAGAGATTTAAACAAATATAAGAAAGACTATAAATTTATCCATATTGGATTAGTTCAAATCGCTTTTAAACCTTTAACATTAGAAGGTTTACCAGAGAGTTTTATAGCAGCTCTCAGAGATGCTAGAAATCTCAATTGGAAACAATCCCTTATGGGAATAATCCAATCTAGTCTGGCTCATGGTCCAGTCTATTTTAATGTTTATCCAAATTTACAATTATCTTTGTCTGATGTTAATATTACAGATGCTTTAACATTAAATGTTAAAACTAATGGTTATAACTATGCCCCAGGATCTGAGGTTATATGTGTCTGCTATAGGATTTATTATAAGCCTTTGTATACTTTAAATCCTAATTGTAAAATGGTAGATAAACCATTAAATGAAACAATTGTCATAGAAACTAACTTTGGTAAATCTGAAGTTACCACTAGAAGAAAAATTAAGTGGGAAGAAATTAATTTTCCTGAAAATTGGGTCATAGAAAAATCTACCCTAACAAATCAATATATAGATAACAATCCGATAGATATATCCCAAACCTCTGAAGGTTTAGTTAAAATACAATTTGATAATATCAAACAAAAATATGAACCATCCCTAATAAGGTCAAATTCTTCGTATTATCATCTATCTCCCATAGATTATATGGTTAAGAGTCCTTCTAGGGCGTCTACTTCAAAAGTTAGGGAAGAATTTCCTGAAAGAAAAGTAGAGGAATTAAGAATAAATTCTGATAATATTGTCAGAGGATTTAAACAGATAGATTCGGAACTAACCGAATCAGAAGTAAATTTCATATAATATGGAATATAAAGAAAAATTAGATTTTTCAAAAGGATCTCCAGTAAGACTGGAAATCTCAAAAGAATTTAACTTGCCAAAATGGGAAGTATTTAGAAATTGGTTTTTCAAAAATTTTGAAAAAATAGATACGGAGTTCTTTCAAAAAGAATTTTATACAGAATTATCTGAGAAAAATGAGGTTATACCTTTTGTTCCATGGTTTATAGAGAGATATACTAAAAGTATAATTTCAGTAATTGAAAGACAATTTAATATAAATGGCAATATTGTGTCAAATATTTTCCCTCCTTCAAATGGTTTTAAAATTGAAAAACAAGGAGAACGATATTACCAAGCTTTTCAAAAATTATTGGAAGGTAATATTTTGCCAGTGACAATCAGTCACATAAATGATTTAATAAAACAGAATAATTTTTCAAATTTATACCTAATCATATTAGGAGAACAATTACAAGATATTTCGAAGAAAATGGATAAAATATTATCTCATTTAAAAGAAAAACAAAATATCATAATAAATGATAAAAAGAAAGATATTGTAGCTACCCCGAGTATACAATTACCCCCGAGAGTAGTAGATTTTAAAACAAAACCTGATGAAGATTTAATCCATGTATTAAATGAATCAATTAATATTTTTAAAGATCTCAAAATTAATACATTAAGTGATTTTGAGAAAGATATAAATGATGAAAATTATAAACAAAAGATAAATGAAGAAATAAATAAATTGTCTAAGTTTGCTGATAAGCCAACCCAAAGGATGTATTATTATCCTAGGCCTACTCCACAGGATGTTCTAATAGAAGAACAAGAATACGTAATTAATAATTCGTATAGTGGAAAAATGATTTATGAATGGAATATTGATGGTCAAACAGAGAGTCAAATTTATAAGACTGTCCATAGGATGCTTATGTATGCAACTATATGTCAGAATAATAGAAATCCGACAAAAACCATAGCCAATATGATCATATCAGGATTTACTGGCCAATTGAAAGGCTGGTGGGATAATTATTTATCCGCTGATGATAGAAAGAAAATTCTAGATAGTATTAAGGAAGAAGGGAATACTACTGAAAATAATTCAGTATATACCTTAATAGTTAATATCATAGAACATTTTACAGGCAGATGGTCTGACAATTCTGAAAATATCAGAACTCTTTTACAAAATCTTAAGTGTAGAACCCTTACATCATTTAGGTGGTATAAGGATACATTTTTAAGCAGAGTAATGGAACTCCCAGAGTCTAATAGCTCACATTGGAAGTCTAAGTTTATAGATGGTCTTCCTCACCTTTTTGCAGAAAGAGTAAGAAATAACTTACGAAAAGAAGGAAAAATTAATTATGATGATTATACATACGGGAAGCTCATAGGAACCTGTATACAGGAAGGATTAAACCTGTGTAATGAAATTAAGTTGAATCAACAGATTAAGAAACACTCTTTGAATGAGAAGAGACAATTAGGTCAATTTTGCGATCAATTTGCAATGGAAGATAGGAAATTACCATCTCCTAAGCCTAAGAAAGTTAGGAAACAATCGAGTCCATATAAGGATTTGAAGAAGAAAAGGAAAAGAATAGATAGAAATAGAAATTATTTCAGAGAAGATAGGAATAATAAATTCCCAGATAAACCTAAGCTTATATGCAAAAGATGTAAAAAATATGGTCATACCGCAAAAACTTGTTGGGTTAGGAAAAAGCTTAATAAGCTAGAAGATGAAGATTTAAAAAATAAAATCTCAGAAATATTGTTAGAATCAGATAATGAGTCTGATAATTATTCTCAATTATCCTCAAATGAAGATTTGAATATTTTAGAAAATCTTTCAAACTCTTCTGAAGAAGAAGATTGTTGTAATAAAAACTGTTGTTCTTCTGAAATTGAAGAAGAAAACCTTTATCAAATAATTTCACAGTTCCAAAATATGGAATTAAATGTTTTAACCAGTGAAATAATTGATCTATTAAAAGTCATAAAAGACCCTGATACAAAAGAAAAGATAATTTCTTCGTACATGAGAAATCATGAAGAAGGTGAGTCATCTAACTCACAGAATGATTCAAAACCATTCAGTTTAGCTGAACTAAAAAATCAGTTAAACAAAAGAAATATTTATAAAAACCCTTTTGATGTAAAGGAATTAAAATATGAGATTGATAATCTAAAAATAGAAATAAAACAATTACAAAAAAGTAATACGGATTTAGAAAAAAGAATTATATGTCTTGAAAACCCATCCGTAGTTCTCCCTCATAAGGAAGAACAGGAGTCGTATTTACAAAGTATAATGGAAATAGTCACCTCCCAAAAATGGTATGGGAAAATAAAACTCCTTATAGGAGAAGATTTTTTTATAGAAGTTATAGCACTATTTGATAGTGGTGCAGATTTAAATTGTATTCAGGAAGGATTAGTCCCGATAAAATACTATCATAGGACTAACCAT